>JAIKVB010000185.1:0-37461 GCA_024679045.1 Phytophthora brassicae | reverse complement strand
CGACAATTTTTTAGGTATTTTAGGTCATTTTTAGGTCCCTTTTAGGTAAAAAAAAACATGTCCGTATTTTCCAGCTTAGCCAACTGAATCCACCAAAGAAATACTATTATGAACTTAGTGAGGTAAGTTGGTCATCACTCGTCTCAGATACAGGTGGGGAATCGAGTTAAAGTGAACAGGGAACGTTTTGCGTCTCATTCCGTCCACTTTAATGACTATTCGTCACTATGAACTATACTGAGCACCAGTGTGTGGATTGTCAGTTGGATATTCAAAAACATATCCAAAATTATTCGGTTGGAACGTACAGTAGACGCCATGAGCTATAACGGCGGCGGTGGGGGTTACAATGGTCACGACCAGCGCCGCGGTTCTGAAGATCATAATCGACCGGGCAGCACCGGCAGCACCGGCAGCGGCGGAGGTTACGGTGATCAACGAGGAGGAGGGTACGATCAACGAGGTGGAGGGTACGATCAACGAGGTGGGGGGTACGACCAACGAGGAGGCGGGTACGATCAACGCGGTGGGGGGTACGACCAGCGAGGCAGCGGGTACGATCAACACGGAGGGGGTTACGATCAACGGAGAGGGAGTTATGACCAACGTGGAGGTTACGACCAGCGCGGAGGAAGCAGTGGGTACGATCAGCAACGCGGTTACGATTCTCGCGGCGGAGGTGACTACAGAGGAGCAGATTCTAGATCCACAGGCTACAACGATTATAATCGTGGAGGAGGAGGGTACTCGGCATCGGGGTCGGGAGGGTACGACGGAGGTTACGATAACCGCAGAGGAAGCTCCAGGTCAGGGCGGTACGCTGAGCAAGGAGGTTACGCAGGGTCGTCTTCTCGTTCGTCTTCGGGTTACGATCACGTCGGGTACAACGGTGCAGCCTCTTCCGGAGGTTACCAACAAGCTGCTCGTGGGTACGAAGACCGAGGTGGATACAGTGGAAGCCATGGAGGTGGCTACGACGATCGTTCCCGTGGAGGAAGCGGCGGGTATGACGACCACTCACGCGGACATGGCGGACAGGCCGACCGAGGTTACGGTGGAGGATCCGCCGCTGGTCAGCGAGATGACCGAGGTTACGCAGCTACAGGTCAGCGAGATGACCGGGGTTACGCAGCTACAGGTCAGCGAGATGACCAGGGTTACGCAGCTACAGGTCAGCAAGACAACCGAGGTTACGGAGGCGGAGGCTCTGGTAGTGGCCACCGAGACGACCGAGGTTACGGAGCTGCCAGTACTGGTGGTGGCCAACGCGGTGATCGAGGTTATGGAGCTGCAGGCTCCAGTGGCCAACGGGACGACCAGGGTTACAGAGGCTCTGGTGGCGAACGTGGTGGTGACCACGGCTACAACCGACAAGGCAGTGGTAACGGTGGTGGAGACCGCGATCGAGGTGGTGGTGACCGAGGTGGCGGAGGAAGAGGTCGGGGCGGATACGGTGGACGTGGAGGAGGTGGTGGTGGCTCTCGTGGTCAAGAACGACCGGGAGCGGGTGCTGTATCGGGAACTGGCTACGAGCAGATAGGCAACCCAATCGCCGACCCTCGTATCCAGGAGGAGTGGAGCGGCCGCATGGGCGCGCGTGAGGTGTCTGCGGATGACGCCGATTTGCAGGAGGAGGTGCAGATCTGCCGTCGTCCGGGCATTGCCCGCAGCGGCAAGACTACACAGCTCAATGTAAACTACTTTGGTATCTCGCTCGACTCTGCTCCGCTGGAAATTTTCAAGTACCACGTCAGTGTTGAGCGCTCGCCCAATCTGCAGGCAAACTCCAAGTATGGCCCTTCAGGCGGTAATGACAAGGACGAAAACATGGGCGATGAACCGAAGCAAGAAGGAAAGGATGTTAAGGATGTCGAGATGGCTGAACCGTCCGCAGAAGCGCCTCCAAAGCAAGAGGCGAGGCCCGAGCGGCCATTGCCTCGTTCACTGGTGCGCAACGTAATCAATGCAGCACTCCGTCAATACGAAGGAGAATTCGGCGGCTTCCGTGTCGTTCATGACGGTATGGCTGCCTTGTACTCACCGGCCATGTTGCCCTGGACAGCCAAGGATTTCGCAGACATTAACCCGGACGGCCCCAGTGTCACTCCTGCTCCTCCTCCGCAGCCTGCGTCAGCCGATGGCACACCACGTCGGGTTTTCCGTGGTCCGAGGACGTTCGTTGTCAAGATGAAGTTAGTGGAGACGATCTCTACCTCAGCTTTGAAGGACTATTACTCCAACCCAGACGTGAACGTTATGCCAGTGCTTCAAGCTCTGGATGTTGTGGCACGCCACCTTGGCGCGCAGCGACTGATTGCAGTGGGGCGCAACTTTTTCACGATGAAGAAGACGCACCCTTTGAAGGGTGGCAAAGAGCTTTGTTGGGGATACCACCAAGCAATTCGTCTCGCAGACAACAAACTGTTGATGAACGTTGACCAGGCGGCGACCGTGTTTTATTCACCGGGTCCTTTGATGCAGCTTGCTCTGGAAGCGCTGCGTGCGCGAGGCCCTGAAGACGTCCGCAACTTATCTGAGCGTGATATGAAGTCGTTGGCTCGCGCGTTGCGCAAAATTGAGGTTGTGCCGACGCACCGCAAGGACCGTAAGCGCGCCATCTTCGGCGTGAGCGCCCAGCCTGCTGACAGGACGATGGTGGACATCAAGGGCAAATCCATGTCTGTTGCCGAGTACTTTAGCGGCAAGTACAAGATGCAACTCCGCTACCCGAACTTACCGTTGGTAAACGTCGGTAGTAAGCGACCAGGAAAGGAGAATTGGCTTCCCATTGAAGTCTGCGAAGTTGCGCCAGGACAACGTTGTGCAAATATTAACGACCTGGACACGGCAGATATCATTAAGCAGACCAGCCAACCTCCACAGAAACGCAAAGAGAACATTATGGAGCAAATCCGCCAGGCTGGTTTTGAGAACGACCCGTTTCTAGCGGCTTTCGGCATGAAGGTGGACCAGCGTCTCGAGTCGACGGAGGCTCGTGTTATGGAGGCACCAGATGTTCAATACCAAAACGTATCGGAGCGCCCCGCTGGTGGACAGTGGAGTCTCAATGGCAAGAGGTTTGTCGAGGGTGTTCCTGTTCGTAACTGGGGAGTGATTGTTGCAACGAATGCCAGTGAGCGTGATGTGCGAAACTTTGTTGGAAAGATGACCGACCTAGGAGACCAGCGTGGCTTACCGTTTGAAGACAAGAATCCCGTGCTTATCCACCAGGATCAATTTCGTGGTGCGCAAGTGGAAGAACTAATGAAAACGTGCTACCAGGAACTGGAGAGACGCAACATGGGTCCACCTCAGATACTTATGGTGATTTTACCAGCCAAAAACTCCCCAGCTTATGGAGATGTCAAGCGCGTATCGGATACGGTGCTGGGCCTGCCCAGTCAGTGCATTGCTGTACAGAATCTCCCGCGAGCCAACCCTCAGTTCTGTGCCAACGTCTGCCTCAAGATCAACATGAAGCTTAATGGAAAGAACGCAGTGCTGCGTGACCCCTTACCTTTGGTAAGCACCGCGCCCACGATTATCATTGGAGCTGATGTCGAGCACCCACGCCCAGGAATGGGCGGTCGGCCTTCTATTGCTGCTGTCGTGGCGTCCATGGATCGCTATTCAGCACAGTACGCTACGCGCGTGGCCGCTCAGAAAGCTTCTAGTGACATTCAGCAGTTGCCGGCCATGCTGCGCGAACTCTTTCTCGTTTACTATGAGAACACGAAGCGTAAACCAGAGCACGTGATTTACTACCGCGATGGCGTGAGTGAAGGCCAAATGTCCGTCATTCTGCAGACAGAGATGCGTGCGCTGCGTAAAGCGTTCAAAATGATATCAGCGGACTACAATCCTCCAGTGACGTTTGTAGTAGTCAACAAGCGCCACCATATGCGATCGTTCCCGGTGAACTCGCGCGATGCCGACCGTAAGGGGAACGTCGTTCCTGGAACAGTCATTGACACGGGTGTTGTCAATCCGCACCGCTTTGACTTCTTTCTGTATGGCCATAGCGGCATTCAAGGCACGACTGTACCGGGACATTACACGGTCTTGCACGATGAAAACAACATGTCGGCAGAGGATATTCAACGCCTCACGTATCATTTGGGCTATACGTTCTCACGTTGCACCCGTTCCGTGTCATTCGTCACGCCAGTATACTACGCGCATTTAGCCGCGGCACGAGCGCGCTTCTTCCTGAACGAGGGCTCTGACGGTGCGTCCACTGTGGGCTCCTACAACTCGAACGCCTCGAGCTTCGAGTTCACCGACGTGCACACCAACGTCCTCAATCGCATGTTTTATACGTAAGCAAGTAGCGTCACAAGGAGACGGCGGAGGAGTGAAGGCCTGTATCTCATTTACTAACCGAGAAGGTAATGATCTAAGTTTTGAATTCTGTTGTTGCTAGTTTTTGGTGCTTGCTTATGCTCCAGCTATAGCTTGCCAGTGTACGCGAGGCTGACGCTCAAAAGTCCTGGCTTGAGAGACTCGAGCGGGATACAAGTGTCGTCCAGCTCCGCAGTCTGAGCTCCTGAGCTCAAATTGAACGCGAAGCCTCGCAGACGACTGCTGTTTGTACGCAATCCGTAGTTGTTTCGTCGACGACGAAGCACTTGAAGCGCGTGGAACACAAACTCTTTCTCGGTGACTCCACCGAGAGAAATGGGTTTCTCATGAACGTCTCTGTGATATTTTCTTACGGACTTTCGACGACGATGGTTCGCATCCACTTGTTTGGCTTCCAGAAGACCGCGGAATACTTCTTCAAGCTCCTCCATGTCCAGAGAGGACAATATCTCATTCTCTAGTGTCTTACAAGCATCAATAAGTATTTCTAGAGGAGTCATTATCGTCGCGATGGCTACTGCTCCAACTGCTACAAGTGGCATCATTGTGCTGATACGTCGAGTATTCACACGATTAGGTCGTACTTCTGGAGCTGCACCGTCTCGCTGTAAAGTCTCGATATCCATATTCTCTCTGACTGCAAATTGCTTCTTAGCAAAAGGTGACGACAAAAGCAGTTGATGACGGAAACTATTGCGCAGCTTGTCCTGTAGACGTTGATCATACGTGAACCACGTTGTTGCAAAGAGTGCGAGGAACACATCAACGCCGACGGCGTCTGCACCGAGAGCGGGTTCTGCTGATCGTACTACAGGAGCTAAACTATTTATCTGCGCTTTGGTGTCGTCAAGAATTACCTGGTCAACGAACTGTAGGTGTCGAGTCAATAAGTCGACCGCTAGATCGCGTGGGAATCCCCAGTTGGCTTCGCTCGGGACACGTTCGACCTCAGCCAGGGATTCTACAGCAGGGTCCAGCTCCAGAATGTCACCAAGAACATCCACCACAGCATTCAACAAACAAGCCGACAGATTCCCAGCAGTAGGTGGTGAAGATACTTGTGAATCGAACGGAACGAGCTCACAAAGCCGACTGAAAAGCGCCACGCGGATATCTGCAGCAACGAACTGCTGCTGTTGCTGGATTTGATCGTGGAGATGATGTTCGCTTAATGTGGATGGGTCCAGTTGTTGATGCTGCATCTGAGGCAGAAGGTTGTCTAGCGTCACTGGAAGACACCCAATTAGTGCAGTCGACTCGAAGACTGCGCCTCGATGAAGCGCAAGTTTGAGCTGCTCATGGTAGTAGAGACAGCTCTTAACGACCTCCATCATGTGGAAGTCGGCCAAAGCGGGGACTTCGTAGCGTGTCAAGAAGAATTCTTTCATGAAACGGTGTAGTGGCGTTCGGACTGCTGGGAATGAGAGAGCTCCCTCATCTGAAGTCTTGTTCTCTCCTCCTACACGTGCGCTGTGCAGTCGACGCCGCCGCAACGTGCGCGCGTCACATTCCAGTTTCTCCAGGTACAAGCGCTGCAAAATGTGGTTAAGATGGACTTTATCGAGTACGCGGTGGACATGAGGGCGTGAGTCCAACTGCGCGCGTAGTGTCGCTGGGATGACTTGGTGCTTTGTGACGGCCACAACCTCATGCGTTGCGGCCTTCTGCTGTTGCTGTTCGTCTTCATCCTCTTCTTGGATTGTTGCAGTTTGCTGACCACCTTCGCTCTCCAATTCGTAGTCATCGGGCTCCGACTCCCACTGACTTGTCTTTCGAGAACTGGTACGAGAACGTTTCTCAACCACAAGACCATCGGTTTGTGTCTCCACAGTACTTGCGCTCAGCATTCGGTGCATCAGTCGATGTTCTTCCTCAGTCGAGCCATATCGCCACAGCAGTGCCACAGCATTCGAGTTGGTGAAGCGATCCAATTCATTCAGCAGAGCGATGTTACGTTCCTCGCCTTCGAAAAGTGCTTGAAAGAGCAGCTGGAAATCCGTGGAGTAGCTCTCGATCGCGTGTACGGTTCTGATCCGCGCCAATGCATCCTCGTCGCCTTCCTCAACTCCAAAGAGCTCGCGTTCTTCGGCGTCTCCTACTGCTGCGATGTCTTCGCAAAATGTCAATCCGTCAGACTCTTGCATGGCGCTTAGGTGAGAGCTGTCGTAGTGAGAAGCGTCCATGGTGGTCTGCGCGTCAAGCACACGACTCACGACGAGATGAAGCTGTCCGTTCTCCACTGCAAGACGATTTGCGCGCTGTCGCACCTTTTGCAGTTCAGCCCGAAGGTTCTGTGCATTTGCCCGCTGCTGCGTGAGTTCGTCTTCGTATCGCTGGACAAGTGATGTATGTCGCTGCAGACCTTCCGCGTGAAAACACTCGGTAAACGCGAGTTGTTGACGGAGTTGCTGAGCATCTTGCAGTGCCGAGTTGGCCACTTGCAGCAGTACAAACACGTTGAGCGAAGCGAGGTCCCATACCTGACCAATTAGCCGACACAGTCGCGGTGAGAAGAGGGACAAGAGTGACACCACTTCCTTCAACATATTGGTGCAGACAGCGTGGTAAGCTGAGCAGCCCATGGGGATCTGAGTACAAGCACCGACAAGCGCAGCATCCGTCGCGGCTGGAAGTTTGGGCAATTGCTGAATACAGTCATGAACATACGACTCAAGAGCATCCAAGTCGTGGCTAGTGAAGTGATGCGACTGCATGGCAGGTTACACTAGTGCAGTACGGTTCATGTGTACTAATATGGACCAACATGGCTACCGTTTCTAAGTTTGTTGCGTTCTATTTTCGTGTAGCCAATGTTTTTTCATTCTATTTTATGTAGCCATTCCTGGTTGAAGTGGTTGTTTTAGGCACTCAACTACAACTAGTGCAATAACACTCACAAACATAAAGTTGCAGCATGGACCCCGCCTCACCACGTAGCTGGGCACAGCGCCTAGTTATCGAGCCTTCTTCGAACCAACACAGTAGGTACTCGAATGCCCTCGAGATTCCTTTCAAGGTTGAGAAGCATGTCAGCGACATCACTACATGTAGTACTGCAGTTGCTACTATGACACCAGAATTAGAGGCATCCGATAGTGTGGAGGAGAGTGACCAGGAACGCGGAGATAGTGATCATGACACCCAAACCGACAATGAAGAGGACCCGATGCTGGTGCAACGCTATCGCCAACTGCAGGAAGACGTCGAAGTGCTGGCGTCTCACATGGAGAACCAACAGCGAATTCACGAGCGAGAGCGCACGGAGATGGAAGAGAAGCGACTCACACTTGAGCAGAAAAATGCTGCGCTTGAACGAGAATTGAGTGGGTTACGCGTCGAAACGGAAGCTCTGTACAAGCAAAGCGCGCGACTGACAGCGCAACGCGTTCAAGATGAACGGCAGGACAACTCTGCACGAGAAACTCACCAAGAACTTCTTCATGCACTCGCACAACAGCAACAGCAGCAGCAAATGCTCTTGAGCTCCATCGGTAGTGCCGATCGAGACCGTATCCAAGCACGAAAGGAATTGGACAAAGCTCAAATGCACTGCCGCCGACTAGAAGAAGAGCTCTCATCAGCGCACGCCCAGGTACTGCATCTGCAAAATGATCGAAATACCTTGAAAGCTGCTTTGGACGCCACTGTAACGGGAGCTGCAGGCTTCGAGGCTCGGCAGCTGCGAGAGCAAGATCAGGTGATTGCCAGTCTACGTGCCGATCTGGTGCAACTGGAGTTTGAGCTCAAGACGCTGTCGGTTGACAAGGCGGCGCTGGAGGAACAAGTCGACAAGTTGCTGCGGCCGGTGGCAGTGTCCAACTTCGACGTCGTCTCACTCGGTAACAACAGCAATACCAACGACGTGGTGGCAAAACGCAAGGGCCAGACAAAACGCACAACCATCCGACCCGTTCGAGTCAGCAGGGAAGTCAACAGCAGACGCGGGTCCGACCTGTTCAATAACTTGATGGAGCTGCCAAACACTGTCAGTGATCCACCAGACAATGCGAACGCGACCAAAGCGTATTTTTCGTCTTCAAAATCTACACAGGGCGACTCCAACAAAGGACAAAGTCACAGCTTCCGTGATCGTCTCGCACCTCCAATAAGCTTGACATTGTTCATGACCAAGACGGTCCAGTCCGCAAGGAAACATCTAACTAACCCCCTACACAACACATTTGGAAGTTAACGCCTCACCTTATACACACAGTACTGCTACTAAAAACAAAAGAAACAAAGTTCATCTGCTGTAAAGTCCACTTATTAAAGTCATGTAACTTTTACAAGGCGACAGACCCAGGTCCTCCTTATTTCTTGGCTACCTTCCCCTCCTCCAGAGCTTTGGGCAACTTTGAATGGCTCACAAAGGACAAATAGGCGTTCCAGAACATCCCTAGGACGTTAGTGAAAAGCACCTGCATGGAGCCCGGCACAAAACGGAAATTGAATAGTTGGGCGGGTACCCAGACGACCCAATTCGTTTTGGTCACGGTCCACCACTCGGCACGCAGTTTGGCTGGGATCTTCTCAGGGGTGCCCTCTAGAGTGAGCACGGATGACAAGAAAATGGGCAGAAACGAAGGCGCGAAGATCAATTGGTCCATTGCCAGTCGCTTGAGGACTGCAGACGTCGAGACTCCTCCCAATCTCGAGCCCAGAAAGTGATACCACACGTGCAAAACAGGGGATATGAGCACCCCTCCTAGCAGCGTGAAGATGGCGGCGCGTTTGACGCTAAATGGATGTTTGTCGCCATCGAGAACGAGTTGGCAGCCAACGTCGCCCAGACCCGCGATGGCGCCACCCGTCACGATCTTCGTACGCAGCGGATGCGTCTCCAGAAGTGACGCGTACGAGTCCCACACACGGCGAATTGGGCTCTTAGACGACGTGGCAGACGTCGAGAAGCGCCGGAAACGGAGCTGGTGCTGCAGGCGAGCGAAGCGAAGCATTTTTTCGAATGAAATGACGCAAGATACTTTTGTCGCAATCTGTTTTAAACACATCTGTTTTAAATTTTGTCTCATTTGTTTTGAACACTTTGTTGGACGACTGTTTAAAAATTAAGTACGACTGTTTAAGAAAACAGTCGTATGGTCTAAGTAGAAATTCCGAAAGTCATTCTGGAAAATAGCGCTCTCTTATTGGCTAAAAATGGTCGCTTGCTCGGAACGAGTTTCGGTGCCTCTTCCGTTCTGTATCGGTTCTCAGAACACCTCGCATATGTATTCTGAAGTGAGAACGAGTTTGCTGTCTCTGCCTGTGTTTATACCACAGGCACTTACCATTTATCCTGCTGATTCGCAAGTAGAACGCCGCGCGCTATCGCTACCGCGGCATCCAGCGCGTACTCCTCTATGGAAGTCAAGGCCAAGGTTGTGGTTCTGTGCGTGATGCAGTGTATTTGCGCAACACTCGCCGCGTTTTGCAGTGATCGTCGTCGACTCGGCGGTGCAAAACGAGAACACGTCAACACATTCGCTGACACTGCGTTCAACCGTGCCATGCAGAGCAAGAAAACTAAGTGGTTCCATAAGAAGATGCGCTGCGACAAGCGGACATTCCTCACTGTGGTGGCGCGCGTCCGGCAGGACTGGGTTGGGAACATTCATCACAACGCAAAGTTCGACATCACCAAGCGCGTTGCCGTAAGCCTGATCTATCTATCTACCGGTGGCACTATCGACAGCGCTGCGTCGCTGATGGGAATGTCAAAGTCAAGTGCCGTGATGTATATCAACCAAGTATTGGTGGTTCTCTCACGCATGGCGAAGCAGCACATAGTCATGCCGACAACTCAGAAAGAAATCGACTGTGTGAGAGAGGGCTTTGAAAAAATACCAGGTTTCCCTGATGTTATCGGTGCTGTTGACGGATCGTTGATTCGGATCTCCCGCCCCGCCGAGCACGAAGGATGGTATTGCAGAAAAAATTTACCGGCCGTCAACATGCAAGCCGTTGTCGATCACAAGACCCGTTTTCGTTCGTATTGCATCCGGGCCGGTTCTATCAACGACCAAGCTCTCTGGAATAAATCGGGGCTTCGCAACAACACATTAATTCCTAGTGGTATGCATCCCCTAGGCGATGCTGGATACAAGATATTTCGCCATATTTTGACTCCATTTGACGAAGAGGAGGCTATGTACAGTCCGAAGAAGAAACGATACAACTATAAGCTATCTCAAACAAGAATCACGGTTGAGCGAGCATTTGGGATACTGAAGAATCGCTATCGAGTTTTGCTTGGGAAAGTGCAACAAAAGACACCGACGAATGTATCCCGGATAATCGTGAGTTGTTTAGTTTTGCACAATCTAATGATTGATCTCAACGACACGTATCGAGTACTGGGTACTGATCCGGATCGAGCATCCGTTCCCGTCTTCACTTCGTTGGCAAATGAGAATGAACTCAGTCATGCCCAAGGACTGGCAAAGCAAAAAGAGATCATGGAGTATTTTTTTACTTTGTAAGATCACATAGTGCCCGATACATGTACGTTGCTCTGCATAATCGATGTTTAATTTTCGTTTAATCAAATTATGTCACGGTTTTTAATCAAAGTTGTTCAAATGAGGAAGTACAAATCTTATTGGGCTGAAGTAACAGCCAAGTATTTTATTGTATGCAAGCAATCGCGGTGTCTATCTAGATATCTATGCGATGACGTCACAATACACATTTGCCCGGATTGTTAAGACCGTTGGTGTCAGTCGGTAGAGCTCATCTTCGTGACAAGTTGCTCCAGAACAAGCAGCTGACGGGTTTGCAGGTCGCGGGTCGCTGCTTGTGAAGCCCGTAACTCGATGAGGACGTCCGCTAGCTTGTTGTCTGAGCCTAACGACGCTGCAAGAGCAGTCATGCCGTCCTTCATCGCCTCTGCAAGGCTTGCAATCGGGGTAGTAGACTTCTGTCTGTTTTCAGGCGAGGCAAATGACAGGTCATCATCTGACTCGGAGACGTTGTTTGCGTCCGCTAATGTCGTCCCTCCAATGCCGGTGCGCCCCGCAAAAGCGCTGTTTAAGATGCCCCAAAGCTCCGTGTCATCTTCGCGCCCATCGTTTCCAGTTTGAGAGCGGGAATTCTTCCCTTGTCTATACTCACACTTGAGCTTCTTGTACTTGTTGGAGACCTAGATTGATAAAGTATTAGCAACCAAAATATTGAATGGAGAAACGAGATACAAAAATACCTGGTCGCTATTTACAACTACATTCAAGTGCTCGGAGAGACGGCTTGCAAAAAATTGCCAAGCCAGTGCTTTCTTGCGGTTAGTGTCGGCGCGTTCAACGCACTTCTTGACCTCTTCGTCTCCAAAGCGCATCTCCAGAAGGGCCGCGATCATTGCGTTTGACCATACAAAGCGCTTTGACAGAGTTGTTTCAGTCGCTTTGACCTTCTTCTTCCCATTCGGTGTCTTATTCAGCTAAGCAGTTCAGTTCAGAACGAAACGAAAATCTGATGAAAATCTGATACGTTCTGATAATTTTACGCTAAGTTCGTTTCGTTATCGTCTTTGGCGACGATACATCGCGTGGCTGCTTTTCAGCACGAAACGGAATCAGACATTTATTCAGTATAAATTTTTCACCCCCCCGCCAGGGATGGACTCTGACAGCGACGACGACGACATCCTCACATGCCGACGCGTGGCGAGGGAACTACTGACCACCTCAAGCTTGAAGCAACTTCATGGGGACTGGGAAGCGGCGGCAAGACTACGCAGCAATGGCTTATCAATTCTCTACGAGTGTAAACCACGGTTCTTCCTTCCACGAGTTCGATTTGATATCGAAGCGCTTACTGAGGACACCTGCCTGTTCTACTACCGTTTCACACACCGCCAGCTACGCCTCCTACAAGCTTCTTTTGGACTGCCGGGTATCATTCGTACCGGTTCACACTCCCGTGCGTGTTGCAGTGGCCTCGAAGGGCTCTGCATCACGCTACATCGCCTCTGCTATCCGAGTAGGTGGTTGCAGTTGTCAAGTATGGTCGCTGGCCGAGTGCTCTGAGCAGCATCTTTTACTTTGTGATAGATTTTATTAAGCCAAGGTGTAACAAAATGCTGCAGGGTTATTTAGATTTAGTCAGTTCGAGACTGCGAGAGTTTAGCCAAGCCATTTACGACCAAGAAGCTGAGCTGGACCGTATATGGGGATTCGTGGACGGTACGGTGCGCGGTATTTGCCGACCTACGGGTGCTCGGGCTCAACAGAGTGTCTACAGCGGTCACAAGAGAAAACACGGCCTCAAATTCCAATCTGTCGTCACGCCGGACGGTATGATATTCCACATGTATGGTCCTGTTCAAGGGCATCGACACGATACAGTATTGCTACGCAATTCCGGCCTAGAGGAGCGCGTTCGGGTTGATGAGAGATTTCGTGGGTTTTTTAACTATGGAGATCAAGCTTACGGTCGCACCGACGTATTCGTATCGCCGTTTAAAGGTTCAAGTCTCACGTGTACTCAAGCCCCCATTAATGCCTCAATGTCAGAGGTGAGGACCTCCGTGGAATGGTCTTACGGTCAAGTGGTCAACTATTGGACTGGCGTCGATTTTAAGCGGAAAATGTGCTTAGGTGGCGTACCAGCAGCAACGCTTTACAAAGTTGCAGGTGTTCTAACAAACTGCATTACAATCCTTCGCGATGGCAACAACAACAGCAAATACTTTGGTGTACACCCTCCATACCTTGCAGGAATATTTTGCTTAGCTAAATCATCAATATATCTGTGCTTTAGTCATCCTTCTTAGACAGAGCAGTAGCCAAAAGTTTTATAAAGGCCTGGGTTTGTGCAGCTTGGTGCTGCATTTGCCCAATAAGCAGCTCGTGTTGGCGGCGCTGCTGCTCGAGCTCGGAGCGGCGCAGCTGAAGCTCTTCACGGTGTAAGTCAACTTTTTGTGCTTCGCTCGGCTGCGTCTTCTTGCTCTTTCTCGAGCATGACCGAGAGGCGGCGACGCTTTGTGTGGTGTAGTGAACGCGACTTTCAGTCAAGACTTCGACTAGGCCATCCTACACTAGGATAGAACAAAGACTGACCAAACTGGTGCGACTACACATCGCACTTAAGACGACCGGGACGATCGACGACCGGAATGTCGGTAGCCCAGCCGTTGCCCCGGAATCTGGTCCGAAGAGTCGGGTTGCTCGTTGAGAGTAAGGGAACACACTGCTGAAGTCCCAGGTTGCTCGATTAGGGTAGACCCTACTGTTCACACCAGAAACGATTCGACAAGACTCGATTCGACAAGACTCGATTCGAAAAGGCGAGTAGATCTGAAACGATCACATTTCATTTTATATTTGTATATAGAACTAGAGCACTGTAGAGCTCTTTCTAATGGAAACCATTAGAAAGAGCTCTACAGTGCTCTAGAAACAATACAGAGCAGAATCTTCCAAGTTCTAACCAAGTGCATACTCCGGTAAGTCCCTGCGCGGACTAGATTATGTCTGCCGTCGATCCCGAGAGGTATAGCTTGTAGGGACCCGACTAAAAGGCAGCGCCAAGAAGACAAGTCGGCCCGAGAGAGGATGAATTTCGTTTTGTGCGCTCAACTAAATTTTGCTCAACTAAGCAAGTCGGTACGCCGGATAACCGGGTGCCGTGACACTTCAAGTCGAGCAGCTTTTGCTCTCGACGCCCTGTAAAAGCGCTCGTGCGCCGCTCCCCACCCGTTGGTGGCAGGCACAGGTTTTACCGGAGATAGTTCGCTCGACTATACTCCGACGACAAAATTTGACTGACTTAGTCGAACGGTTTCTGCGCAAACAAGTCACGAGGCGGTCGATACAACCGCTTCTATGACTCAGATGAGGAAGCGGAAGCCGGCGATGATGGAGCTGATGTTCGTGAAGATGACTCAGCCAAGGCCCAGATTCATCGCCTTAGCTACGATGACAATGAGCGAAGTGATACTCAGTATCTAGAACTTCGTTCACATGTGTCTCTTGACAAGATCCCCGAGTTTGATGGAAAGAGGTACCGATCAGACGCCTCGCTCCAATGGATCAAACGGTTCATCTACGAGATGAAGGGAACTAGAGCTCCACAGGATGCGTGGTGCGAACCGTTCAGCTTCGCTGTACTACTCTCTCCGTTCCACCTCAAAATCAAGCGGGTGAAGGAACGAGATGTCGACTTTGTCCAGCTTTTACAAGCTTCGATCACGCCTCATGTTGGGTTGGGTGATTCTTTGAGTCATCTAGCTCCCCCATCAAAAGATGGGGCAACAGTCCGGTTAGACCCTGCGCTACTCTATGCGCATGTTCCATCCGATTTTGCCGGCTTCGTCGTGTCCTTCGATGGGTCAGCGAAAACTGAGAATAATGGTGGCTACGGGAGTTGTGCTTGGATACTGTGGCGCTTACTTGGGACATTGAGATCGCTGCGAGCGCGCACATGTCGTCTACCACTGTTAACGTGGCTGAATACACCGGAATGAATAAACGTGTACAAGCCGCAGTTGACCGAGGAGTCAACGAGCTTATAATATTCGGTGACTCCAGGCTTGCGATCCAGCAATCCATGGGGGTGATCGCATGTAAGATGGATTCGTTGCAAATTAAACTGGCGCGCCACAAGGAGTTGATTGGGAAACTTAAACTGGTCCGTTATCTTCACATGGTGCGGTATTACAATGCCGCATCCGACTCCCTGGCTACCGAAGCATTCGAAAACAAAGTCATACTCAGTGGAGACAGGAAGTCTGAGCTGAAACAGCTTAACCGAATTGCTGAAGTCTTGTACGCAAAAGCCGACTCAACCAAAGACCGGGTTGACACAGCTACAATCAGTGCGATGACCAGGAATCAGGCCCGACAAGCTCGCCGAGTACACTTCGATAACGATGACCACATCGAGTCCCCGAGCCCTACGAGTCGACTCCCGGTGGAACCGAGCCCTGGTGACGATGTGTTTGAGTCAGCGAGGTCCAGAAGCTCGCCAATTCGAGTGGACGATCAATCGCAGGAAGAAGTGGACGAAAATCGAGTTCCGACCTCAGCTGATGTCAACCCAGTAACGGTACAAGCTGAGCGACGCCGACGTATTTCTATTGCTCAAGATGAGGAGATGAAGTGGGCCGACCTAAAAGATCTACATCGAGACGATCTAGACAGTCCTCCTCGTCGTCGAGCACAGAAAGCTGGCAAAATTGCAGACAACTTTATGATAAGCGAAGATGGCTTGCTATACCGCCTAGGCCAACGACGGAAACGAGTCGACCAAGATCCAGATGACTTACAACTCCGACTAGTAATACCGACCACCATGATTGACGAAGTTCTGCACAGTTGTCACAATTCCATTGAAGGAGGACACCAAGGCATTGTGCGAACTTTTCACTGAGTCAAGGCTGAATATTATTGGATTTGGTTGTACGCCGACACGCTGAAACACGTGCATGCCTGTGAAGACTGCAGTACGAGTAAAAATCGACCACAACTGAAGGGATACTCACCTGGAAATGCGATATTTGACTACCCTTTCCAGTTAGTGTCGATGGACTTCGTTATACCGCTACCGAAAACGAAGCGAGGAAACACTGCGCTACTCCCCTTCCAAGATCATTTCTCGGGCTTCTTGATAGCGAAAGCGATGAGCGAGACTGTGGCACTGGAAGTAGCGAAATCATTTGAAGAGTGCGTTTTCCGACAATATGGAGCTCCGTCACTCATTCGACACGACCGGGACCCACGATTCATGAGCGAAGTATTTCAAGCGTTCACCGACTTAATGCAGTCGAAATCTCGAGCTACGCTCAGCTACCGACCTCGAGTCAATGGCCAACAGGAACGTTCGGTGAAAATTATGATTCACAGTCCGAGTTTACGTGGAGGACCCGCTGCAGGCCGACTGGGATGACATTGCGGAAAAGATGGTGCACGCAATCAACAATTCGCGTGATACGACTCGATAGGAAACGCCTTTCTATCTGGTACATGGTTGGGACGCACAGTCGACTCTAAAAGCTATAACTTCAACCGTTATGAGGGATCAGCTAGCGCCATTCAATGGCGGAGGGAAGCGAACAGCCAACGGGAAATCGCGTTACAGCTGGCCAAAGAATACCAACTCACGGAAAAGACTCGGCGGGCCGAAGAACACAACAACCAATTGAGTCAACGAGAACGAGGAACGGTGCCCGATGCATCAGACCCAGCCGACCCGACTGAGACGGAAGGAAACCAGTCGACTGAGCCAACGAATGGGGCAAACGCGTTGTTTCGAGAAGATGGCCAACTTTGGCTGTTCATGGAACGAGTAAAACCCGGGCTTAAGAAGAAGCTAGCTCATCGATGGCATGGCCTATTCCGAGTAAAGAAGAAAGTCGAAGAGTTCGCCTACGAGTTGGAGCTTCCAGACAAAAGTGGTTACCGTTTCTATCCGGTCGTGCATGTGTCTCGACTGAAGAAAATGTTCGACCCAGATAGTCGACCACTGGCCCGACTAGTCGACGAGTTGACTGCAACTGATCGATTTGACTTCGACGAAGAACTCCTCCCAGAAGTCAGTTGGGAACCTAATGAAGAAGACAGAGATCGATACGAAGTGGAAGCGATCTTGGATGATGAGACCCCACTCTCAACTGGAACTAGTCGAGCAAAACGGCTATTCAAGGCCAAATGGGCGGGTTACGACGAGCCGACGTGGGAACCAATGTCAAATCTCTCGTGTGGAGGGCTACTGTTTGATTACTTACGTCAGAAAAGACGTGAAAATCGACTGCAAATGGTGCAGGTTGCAGACGAGGATTAACCTACTGCCCGCAATTGATCGCCACCAAATGAATATAGCAGGTTTGGTGGAAATAAATACTACTGCATCGAACTACATATTACGTAATTATGAAATGGAAACGAACCAGAAACTGAGCCACTCGAACTAGTCACTCGAACTAGTCAACCGACAGAAATCAAAGCAGTGGATCAGGTGAAGCAGCGGGCGACATAATCTCGGCAGCATGAACCAACAATCCCATAGTCGACGCTGGAGCCGACTCCTCCTGACCAGGAACAGCTTCAGGAACAGGAGAACCTTGATTCATCATGGACTCAGTCGGCGAACCACCCATGATATTAGGAGACCCATCTTCACTGGGAATCGGCGGATTAACACTGACCTGATCCTCGAGAGTTGGTCCAAGCTCACCAATCTCCGAGCCTCCGAAGATGTCCAACCCAAGACGGCTCTCTCGCGAGGGAACATTCGGAGGTACGTCAAAGGTACTGGTTCATCCAAATCCACATCTTCCTCCGAAACGTCTTCGATGAACCGAGGATCAACACCTTTTGGAGCGAAAACCAGGAAATCCACATTGCACGTCCGGAAACAAGTGTTGAACGGGTGGGTAGTTGGGTCAGTCAACCACCACGAAAGCCATGCTTCGACTGATCAAGTCCATTCTCCCGCTGTTTCAGCCGTCGACTCACTAGTCAATCGTCTCAACCGACTCGTCCTCGTGTTTCGGCTGGACCGGTGAACCAGGTTCCCTCCCTGAGTGTTTTGCGTCGACTTCCAATGTCGCAGTTGACCCCGACGGAGCGGCTTAGACGTTTGTCGAACCCAACGCCCCGATAGCTGCTGGCCCGCACTTGCACAAAGTGTGGGCATCGAAGCAACCGTATTCGTGCCCTCTTCCTGGGGAGGAAGGTTACGAAGAGGCTAAAGCTCTGTTGAAGTCTATGTCTCCAATTCCTGGTCAGGATAGCTACTGTCTGAAGACTTGGAATTTATTCTTCCACCCCACCCCAAGTTACGGAAGATACTCAAGCCGGCTCCGAAGTCAGCGGCTGAGTCCAAGAAAACACCCAAGCCGGCTCCGAAGTCAGCGGCTGGATCCACGACAAAGTCGGTGAATCAACTGAATTTGTCGTCTGCCACAACCCCGCCGATCTCTGTCGTAACCGAAGACATTTCAGCTGACACTGTCGACGATCACGATGGAGTCGACCAAGCCTCGATTGAGTTGGAACCCACATCACCTGCTTTGTCAGTTACCATGTCAATTGGTTCACATTCGATTAGGACGTCGACTTCTTCGTCTACATCCGGGTGCTTCCGGTCACCGAGTCGGGTCCACCTCTTGATGTTTCAGCAAGTGTTGCTTCGACCACCAGTGTTTCGACTGTGTCAACTTCCTCGGGTTCGCTCAGCGGGCCGACGGGGTCAGCTGTTGGCGGGTCGTCTGCTGCGTCTTCTGTGTTGACGTCCTCGGTGTCTCGCTTATTGAGCTGTTCCCGGTCTCTTTATTCGTCGAGCAACCAGCCGACGTTGGGATATCCAGCACTGGCTTCTCCTTCGAGTCGACCAATGCGGATGGCGGCAGCTAATTCTCGGCTGATGAACGCTCATTATCTGAACAACTGGAAAGCATCCGACCACCAAGTTCTCGGCCCGCGATATTCATCTTCTGATTCGTCGACCGAAGATGTGTTGCGAGGTTCTTCAAGCAATCCGATGAGTGTGGCTTGTGGCAGCAGTTCTCCTGATGATGGCCAAGCATCGAATCCAAGTCCAGCCGACGCCCAATTGCTAGGTGATGGGATTTCTCATCAGTTGTTTGGATCAGATGACTCGGGCGACGGGGTTGCCTTGGATGGCGAAGTTGGCGCAGTGCCCTCTTCGCTGCCCAGTTCACCAAATGTTTCATCTTCGTCCAAGGAGAGTAAAGCTGAACGACGTGCTGCTAAGCAGGCACGTAAGCTCGCTCGCCAACAGAGGAGGTTGGCTCGCGGCCTAAACCCCAAACGTAAACGGAAGCACAAACACAAGCACAAGCACCGCAGTCGAGTCGACTCTCCGAATGAAGGGAAAGCTGGCTCCGGTATTCCGTCCACCAATCGTTCGAGCAAGAAACGGCGTAAGCCCAGTGGTCGAGCTGATTCTCCGGATGAAGAGGAATCTGACTCAGAGCCGATAGCTGAAGCTGCGAGAGAATTGACGTGGCTAGCCGAGCCGGTAGTCGAACTTTCAGCCGAACCAGTGGCCGAACCGGACGAACTAGGCCTGATCCTCAGTTCAAATATCGTGTCTTGATCCGGAGACACGTTCAGAATTTCTGGGTACTTCTGGGCCAGAACCTTGCACAACCGGGCGTTCAACTGGAGATCCTCAAGCGAAAGACCAGGAACATCCAGGTCGGCAGCAGCAGCCGCAGCTGAATACGGATCGTCCACTGGGATCGAGCCTTTTCGACGAGCAACTTTGTGGAGCCGGTAAATCGAAGCTCGCTGACTGGCAATAATTGACTTGGCCTCCTGGAGAGCGGAACTATCTCCATCCATGTAAGCCTTGGCAGCCACGTGCAAGTTCTCAATGTTTTCGCTGACACACCCCGCAACGCAACGTAAGCGGCGTCCCGACGGGCCAACTCAGCTTCAAGGAACTTGATATGCTTGTCCCGGTCATCCACGTGACTCTGGACGTATGCGAGAAGGTGCTCAGTAGCGACCAATTTCTTTTGATTCTCCTCACCGGCCGCATACGTCCGAGCTTCGGCGACCGCCAAACACTTGCGGAGTGATGCCAGTACACCGGTAGACTTAGTCGCTTCGCGTTGCCACAAGCTGAGCTCCGCGGTGTCAGCTTTGTGTTGACTGACCAAGCCTGCGTTTTCCGTAGTCACAGTATCCAGACGTCGGGCCAACTTGGAACTGTGATCCTGAGCAGCCTTCAACTCTTGACGCAATGCAGCCAGCTGATCTGATTCGTCCGCAGCCGAGTAATTATGGCTGAGCAGATGAATCAGCTCATCAGTTGACCGAGCCCTCATAATTGTTTCCCGCTGGACGGAGTCTGCGATGAGTGGAGGAGTCGACAAACTGAAAGCCAGCAGACGAATTACCGACGACATCTCGGCGTGGCGTGACTGAGCGTCCTCCTGTATCATTGGCACAAGAGAGTCAAGACTCACTGGTGCAACTGGGGTCGACTGAATAACGCCGAAGTACTGTCGTCTTGCGAACCAGGCGGACCAGGAGAAGATGCGCGAGAAGATGGCCCAGAACCAAGACCAGACCGGGAAGTTGTCAGATCGATGAACGAGTCATCTCGTTCACCTCCGACCCCAGGAGTACCGGCCTCACTAACCGTTGACTCAGCGAGCATCTCTTCATCTTGAGCGGAAGTCGACGAACGACCGTTTAGTGAGTTTGCCGAGTCAGAAGACTATACAAGCAAGATGACGGGATAAGTACAAGTGCTGTCACATGATGTGAATTACGTAGACGTACCCTGGCGGCTTCAGGACTCAGCGGAGAACTTGACATGCTGCGGAGAAGATCCAACTGGAAGTCTCGACTTGTGAACGAAGAGCAATGGCTATGACAATTACCAGCCCGGCTCGTATCATAGCTGGGGCAGTTGTGGTGTAGCGAACGAGAGTTTCAGTCAAGACTTCGACTAGGCCATCCTACACTAGGCTAGAATAAGGACTGGCCAAACTGGTGCGACTACACATCGCACTTAAGACGACCGGGACGATCGACGACCGGAATGTCGGTAGCCCAGCCGTTGCCCCGGAATCTGGTCCGAATAGTCGGGTTGCTCGTTGAGAGTAAGGGAACACACTGCTGAAGTCCCAGGTTGCTCGATTAGGGTAGACCCTACTGTTCACACCAGAAACGATTCGACGAAGAGACAAAAGACTCGATTCGAAAAGACGAGTAGATCTGAAACGATCACATTTCATTTTATATTTGTATATAGAACTAGGAAACCATTGGAAAGAGCTCAAGAGCTTTGCAGAGCTCTAGAAACTATACAGAGCAGAATCTTCCAAGTTCTAACCAAGTGCATACTCCGGTAAGTCCCTGCGCGGACTAGATTATGTCTGCCGTCGATCCCGAGAGGTATAGCTTGTAGGGACCCGACCAAAAGGCAGCGCCAAGAAGACAAGTCGGCCCGGGAGAGGGTGAATTTCGTTTTGTGCGCTCAACTAAATTTTGCTCACCTAAGCAAGTTGGTACGCCGGATAACCGGGTGCCGTGACACTTCAAGTCGAGCAGCTTTTGCTCTCGACGCCCTGTAAAAGCGCTAGCGCCGCTCCTCACCCGTTGGTGGCAGGCACAGGTTTTACCGGAGACAGTTCGCTCGACTATACTCCGACGACCAAATTTGACTGACCTAGTCGACTGGTTTCTGCGCAAACGAAACACCGCTGTCCCGGAAGGGCCGAGCCGCTGGGTCAACTCAGCACCGGCTTTGTTCGCCGACTGGTCGGCGATTGTTGTGTGCTAACTGAGATCATTACTAACAGATTTCTGTATACATGAGCGATAACTAAAGTTTGTACCCATCGTGTCATTTACGCGGCTTGCAATTCCTTGCCACACCCTCGTCACAGCTTTGCGATCGGTTGCAAACGGAGGCGAGGCGAGGACTTCAAGCAGGAGCGCTTTGTCATCCGAGGAATTAAATTTTGAGCGAGGTTCAGTTGCAGCAACTTCCTCGAAGTCAGCGTCCTCGTCTTTATCTACCGCGTGGCGCTCGTCACCAGCATCTTGGGCTAGTTGGAGGGGAGGCTCTTGCGGTGTAGAACACGCCGTCGCCGTCGCTCACAGGTCGCTGAGAAGTCCGTCGCTCTTGCTGCTGTCTGCAGCAGCAACAGCAGCTATTGCTGCCTTAAAGGGGAGTGTAATGTACAGTGATTTGATGAGAAACTTTCATTTCGTTGTTACTGCTTACGTGCCATCTGGGAGTTCGTGCTGAAATCTCGAAACGAATTTTGTTTTCGTTGTGAAACTCGTTTTTGTTCTGTAGCTTAAACGCTCTAGTATTCAAAACCAATGATACTAATAATAATAGCTTCAGTCATATGTGGCATATTATGCCACATATTACTGGCTAGATGAGGAAGTTGTTTACCGATGTAATGTTATATACAAAGCGCTGCCAACACGAAACGATAATTCTATTTCTATATATTTTCCAAAAGATACATGAAGAGATTTTTTTATCCCACCGCTTTCTGTTAGCGACTTGAATTAGCTCGTTATGATTAGAATGCGCTTTCCAACAACTTCCTTGGTTGGGGAAATAAAAGATCATATTGACTTGGGAGTGGAGTGGCGGGTTTACCCTAACCAGGAAAACGAAGAATGAACTAATCTAGACTACCTGCGGTACTTGGGAAAAAGGGGTTTCGCTCTTTGCAATCGCAGTCGTTTCGAAACCACCAACTTGTCGTCCAGTAATATTAATGGTATATTATTACTTCGAGGTATGCACCATTTAATATTCTTTACAACATGCTAGAATACCAATACCAATAAGTATGAGCAAAAAGTGTGGCAAAGGTACAATGACGTAGTAAACAATCGTGACTTTCAATAGAGAGGTTTCGAATTCGACTTTTCAGTACCACTACCCTCACAACCCGAGCTTGGAGGTAATGGAAGGAATGTCTTCTTTTTTAGATTTCGAAGTTTCACTACCCTGAAATTTCCTGAAATTTCGCGTACCGCAGAATACTCAATAGCAAACAACTGTTCACTACGGTACTACACCGATTACTGGTGTTGGCGCAGTATTTAAGTTTCAGAGTCCGCTCGCTCCAAGGTCAGTATCACTTCACTGCTGCCTTCTACACAACGCACTTCGAAGCTCCAACGGCTACGCTCTCCAGGCGTACTCGCTTCATCTTGCTCTCTATGAGAGGGTGCGTTTTCTTTCGTGCGTTTTCTGTAAGTAGTATATGCTCTCACTGAACTGTTGGCTGCTCAGATTTTGCTTCACCCAGAGCGAGTCTCTTGAGCTTCTCGCGCTGCTCGTCCAGTTCGGGGAGGAGAGCACATGGCTGGAACTGGTGGCGGCCGGTGCTATGCAAACATCCGAGCGGCCATTAATCCCGGCTGTTAGGTTCAATCTGCTTGCGTGCGCGGACGCGTACGCTGAGGTCGATTATAGGTTCCCTGTACGAGGAATTACCCGTCTTATTACACTGCTGCGCCTGCCGGCGATCATAATAATGGAGCGGGGTGACCGCTGCTCTGTGGAGGAGGCTATGTGCGTCTTGCTATACCGCCTGAGCTATCCCCGACGGCTTCACGATTTACAGAGCAAGTTTGGCCGCGCGAGTTGCGCGTTGTTGTCTATTTTTCTCTACATGGGTGCGTATGTGGTGTAGTGAACGCGAGATTCGGTCGGAACCTCAACTAGGCCATCCTATACTAGGCTACAACAAGGACTGGCCCAACTGGTGCGTACACACTGCACTTAAGACGACCGGGACGATCGACGACCGGAATGTTGGTAGCCCAGTCGTCGACTCGAGATCTGGTCCAAAGAGTCGGGTTGCTCGTTGAGGGGATAAGAACACCCTACTGAAGTCCCAGGTTGCCCGATTAGGGCAGACGCACGCCCGAAACGACTCGACGAAAGGACATAACGACTCGACTTAGAGAGGCGAAGAGATCTGAAACGATCACATTTCATTAGATATTTGTATACAGAACTAGGAAACCATGAGAAAGAGCTTTACAGAGCTCTAGAAACAATAGAGAGCAGAATATTCCAAGTTCTAACCAAGTGCATACTCCGGTAAGTCCCTGCGTGGACTAGATTATGTTTGCCGTCGCTGCCGTTCGCGATGCGCTAGCTTTCGCCACCACATAGCCCGTAAACAGATCCACCCATATCAGTAACTCAGTATTCTTTGTGCGCTCAACTAAATCTTGCTCAACTAAGCAAGTCGGTACGCCGGATAACCGGGTGCCGTGACACTTCAAGTTGAGCAGCCTATGCTCTCGACGCCCTGTAAAAGGGTGCTCAACTAAGCAAGTCGGTACGCCGGATAACCGGGTGCCGTGACACTTCAAGTTGAGCAGCCTTTGCTCTCGACGCCCTGTAAAAGCGATCGCGCGCTGCTCCCCACCCGTTGGTGGCAGGCACAGATTTTCTCGGAGATAGTTCGCTCGACTATACTCCGACGACCAAATTTGACTGGCTTAGTCGACTCGTTTCTGCGCAAACGAAACACCGCTGTCCCGGAAGGGCCGAGCCGCTGGGTCAACTCAGCACCGGCTTTGTTCGCCGACTTGTCGGCGATTGGTGTGTGCTAACTGAGATCATTACTAACGGATTTCTGTTTATTACAATACCACACTGTGAACCGTCGACGGCAGACGTCACTACACCTTTGTGCAACTTCGTACCAACCGGCAATCAAACCCGAGAGGCGCAAAATTTACTTTAGAAATATAACGTAAGTTTTCACCTATCAACTTCAATTCAGCATTCAAAGTCGGAAAACCCGCAATAAAACTCGTACCCTACGTACGCCTACATTCCGTAGACCATGGCCTCGTTCTCCGCCGCCTTGTTGACAAAGTCACGGCAGTGCAGCTCCATGATGGACACTAACGTAGGAGTGTACACCTTCATGTTGTCCTTCGCCGTGCGCTCCAAGATACGCATCTGTCGCTCTGCAATCGACAGCACTTCTCCGTTAGAGTCAGGTTCACGAGAACGGTTGCGGATGTCACGGCGAGCAAGAGTGAGATCGGTCTTATATGAGCCTTCAGCACGCTGAAGCAACCCTCGATAGGGTTGCACATAGGGGAGTAGGGCAACACGCGCAAGAGCTCCATGTCTGGGCGCTCTGTGACACGCTTCTCCGTTTGACAGTGGGCAGGAGCGTTATCAAGCACGATCATGATCTTCTTGTTTTGGAAGCAGGTGCGGAACGTCTCTGAAGACTTCACCGCGTTGTATATCTGGTCCACGAAGGAGGCGTTCGTCTCCATCCGGATGCTGGACGACACTGCACACTGGATCTGTAGGTTCGTTTTGACGGAGGAAGCTTAACAACCGCTCGCTTGCCGCGCTTCGCACACCCACGAAGACGCTTCAGATGTACATTAAAGTTAGTATCACCATAGTAAACAGTACAGTTACCTTCGGTTTGGTGGGCTTTCAGCTTTTCTGCAAACACATGGCGCTTCTCTTTATTCACTTCGTTGTTACATGTTGTCGGCTCGATGCGGACTTGCTTCACGGTGTACAACATATTGATGAGGTGGCGACTGATAGTGGACGTGTGCACGCTGACGTTACAGTCCAGCTCCAGCATGGTCTTCATCGTCTCTAACGTGTACGTACAGTCGTCGTTGAGGTACTCCTCAAGACACGCCTTGGCTTCCGCCGTCATCTTGACGTTCCTCGCACCCTCACGAGGGAGGACCTCAGCTCGCCCGCGATGAATCAGGTCGTACGCAGTGGTTGCGGGGATGTCGTTGCTTGCTGCTACTGCCAGCCAATCGCGACGGCCAGCACGATGAGCGTCGAGGACGCGTTGCTTCTCGAGGAAGGTGTGCTTGGTTACGCGGACTCGGTTGGCCATCTTGGCTGTTGGGCGAAAATTGGGAAATGAGCTTACCCTTCAGACGTTCGGAGCACACATCCAGCTCTTATGGTCGATGGCACAAGCGCCAAAGCTTGGTCGATCTTTCGTTTTGGCGCGAAGGCTGGAGGTCGTAAGATACACGCCATGTTGAAGAAGCGCACGAGTTTGATTGCGGGTTTTCTGACTTTGAATGCTGAATTGAAGTTGGTAAGTGAAAATTTATGTTATATTTCTAAAGTAAACTTTGCGACTCTCGGGTTTGATTGCCGGTTAGTACAAAGTTGGCTGCACAAAGGTTAGATAGTTTTTTACACTAAGGCCAGCAACCAGTTTCGCGTTTTTTTAACCCATTTATATTTTCTGCCACTGCATTTCAACGGCAGTGAGCTGTCGATAACAAATGACAGCTCTCAAATTGCATGGAGTTCAGGTTACTTGTATGCTACACAGCCGGTCTGAAGAGCACGGGGAGGGTTATAGAAATACAAAATGCACAGTGAACGAAAACGTAAGGCAACCAGTTTCGTAGCGCGTTTAAGCTTGCGTTCAGTATGTCACGCACTCAGATCTCAGAGCTACCCGTCAATAAATAGTTGTTAACACCAATCACATTTCAGCATTATTGCAGCTGTGATTTTAATTGGTCAACACGAAACTGGTTGGAAACACGAAACTGGTACCGTAAATATAGCTACATGTATTTCCTTACCGATAATGCAGCCATTTCCTTATTCGACTAATTCTTTAAATGAAACCACATCTTGTTCCGAACCAATCGGGTACCACTTATAGAGGTGTGACTGTATAAGGGTTCGGCACGATCCTATTGTAAGGTTGTATGAGAAGAGTGAGACAGAGCTCGTGGGAATACCCCCCCCATCCCCCCGCAGTACTCGGCGGCTTCGAACTCAGCATGGTCATGTACGCGCCACTGGCATGCTAGAAGCGTACGAGCATCAGGACGAGCACGTGGCTTCTCCAAGGCTCTCGTAGGTCCGCTTAGGAAGTAGAAAAACGTCGCTGAGATGAGCGGTCCTCCAAGGTTCACCGAAAGTGCCACCACGGTCTCTGCGAAGTCTAGAAGAAAAAGCGAAAACGCTACGTGTCAAAAACACAACATAAATGATATGGTAATTGCGGTCACCCTTGACACTGGGAATCAGTTAAAAGGAAGATAATGGGCCCTTGTTTACCACCGATTGCTCCGCGCCTGACTTCCCCACAACTGGACGAGCATTAATACGATACTCAAACTTGTTTGTGGTTATTGGTATTTGGTAGATTGCAGGGTGTAATACGTAGATCCTTAGGTCAAGATTATGAGGCGGATCGATCCGAAACTAGTTTGCCAATCGAATTACAAGTCGATTGATCGGATCCAATCGGATCGATTGATTGGATTTCATAGCATACATGTGATACTGGCAAGACGAGCACGCAGCATGCGTTTAAACAGCACGAAAAATCAAACAAACATAGCAGCAATCGTGATCCAGCAGGGCACTGAAGATCTCGTATTGGGCGACATGTTCTTACGAATCCACACTCCTGACAAGAAACTCGCGAGCAATTGGACCAACAGGACCCCTGCTGAACTCGCTCCGCAAAATCATGCAACCCCAATTGGGGACTGGATATTTATCAGCAGTGACCTCAAAATCGACCTGATTTGCGGCCCTAAAAATTGTTTCTTTGGCCAAAAATAAACTCGTGCAAGGTAAGCTTTCGTGTCACTCCCCGTACCGTCAGAATCTGCTGCTGAAGAGAGCGTCTTGGACACCCAAGCCCAAGGAATCGTCGATGGCTTCTATACGGGTGGGACCTATGGAGGGAGAGTACTGGTGGACTGCCACATAATATGTGGCAGTATTATTTAGAGACCTGACGAGGTCGCGCTCACTCTCTCGTGGTCACTCATATCCTGGTCATATCCTATATGGATAGACCTATGACTTATGATTGATGGTTGTGAGGCGAAAGGGAATTTTAGGCTTACGCTTTCCTCCTCGTGCACGGCACGTGTTGAATGAATTACTTTGAGTCTTGCTCTTTACTGCACAAGTGTTTCCTGTCTTCATCCTACTTGACACTTCACTAGCGTGCTAAAGCTGTTACCACAGAGTTCCGTGCTGGGGTCGAGCGGCTTCAGGAGAGTACTGTAGAGAGTTGCCACCCCATGGGTACACGGAGCCAAGCACGTCGGAGGTGCCGCAAGCTTTAACCTTGGAACTGGTCTATGAAATGGGTGTGCCACTGCTCGTGGCACTAAAGTTGTAGGGATCCCGTGGGTCATTGGTCTGATCCTGGACATCGACACAAAACCCGTTGTGGTCTGGCACCTACGAAACGTTCGGCGAAGACTTTTCTACTTTTTGTCCAATAAAACAATTTTGAGGGCAGTGCTGCAAATTAGGTCGATTTTGAGGTCACTGCTGATAAATATCCTTTGGGACTCTATAGGAACAACTTGACTCCAAGCAGGCAAATTTCTTGCGACAACGGTGCCTACAACGTACAGAACACACAACCAAGCGCCGCCGCAACATATGTTGAAATTGCGGGAACCCCAGACAGACACAAGACACAGTATTGCGTCTAATACATGCTTATCAGGCTCTGTAGAAGAAGACAAATACAGGCATAAAAATCAAATAGAAGGCCACATTAACCACACGATTTCATTTTTACAACCCATCCCGATGTACAAATAAAGTAACGTTAGTGATGATGATGATAAATTTCGGCCTTCCATTTGGTTTTTAAGTTTCTATGGAGCCTATTCAACTCCTTAGCGTTAGTGCAAATAAAATTAAATGTTGTTGCCATTTAATTTTGTTGCCTGTTTTGTGCTTTCACTTGCGTAAAAACAAATCGTCCGTTTGCTTTCAAGGCAAGCCAGAACAAACAAAAAGAAATTGTAGCATCTGACAACAAATACTATATGTCAGAAGCCGACATCGGTATGAGTATTTAATAGCCGTGGATTCCGGCCCATGCGTTCTAGCCGCACTATTAGTTGCCCTGGCGATCGAAGGTCTATGTGAAGTACTTCGTTTATATTAATAACCTTCCAGATGCAGACAGCTATTTTCTGTGATGTCAGCAGCTATTAATATCGGTAAACAGTCGATACACAACAACCCTCAAACAACAGGAAAGAACCAATCATGTACATGTAGCCTCGAATACCTTGAGGATATACGAACGGTTTTTAGGCGCAATTAACAAGAACTGACAGTACCTGTTTTATGCTTTCACTTGCTCAATTTAATTGATGCATAATATGAACGAACGTTATATTATAACGTTCGTTTTAAGTGAGAAGGCACACAAACTGGTGGCAAAATGTTAACGGGCAAAAACTGCAGCTGCTTAGAGAGTTTAGCGGACGTGCCTCAATATGTTTTTGGTGCCCGTCACCAAGAAAACTCGTCTCTTTTTAGCGCCATATGAAGTGGCACCACAGCACGGTTTTCCTTCGATGAATATTTTCTTGTCAAGGTTTGTCTGAAGGTACTGTCGTTATTGATTTAGCGTACAGGAGCTAACCCAAAGGCACGGTGCGCACCGACTACGATGAGGTCATAACACAGGCACCACCAAATAATGCGCAATACATTTGATGCTACGATTGACTCTCCAGTGAGATCACACCGAGCTCATGACGACAGCAATTTAACCTTTGTATTTGGAAAGAGTACCAGCAGATGACAATTCACATGAAGCTGTTGACCAGCCGTGTAGAATGACTACTTAAAAAACAACAACCCTATAGCAGTCAGATAAGAACGTTTACCAGCAAATTACAAACTACAAATTAAAAACCAGTCTTAATTCACACTTAGATTGCGTACAGCAGGCACAAAATGACCAGCCTGTTGGGAGAACGATCTGAATCGAGGTTAAGCTCAACGCGGAGTGTCAGTTTTCACTCCTCATTTCCAATTCAGCGACGACAGTAACAAGTACTTCAACATAACATCAACAACCATGAAGTTTTCATCGTCCTGCACTGCCATCCTCGGGTCTCTTTTGCTTATGTTCTCCAACCCCACCAGCACCGTCAATGCCCAATGCTCCGACGTCCATATCGTCTTTGCTCGTGGTAGTGGTGAAATGCCTGGACTTGGTATCTGCGGTGAACCTCTCGTCAGTGGCATTACCTCCAACCTCGCTGGCATGAGCGTCTCATCCTACGCTGTGAATTACCTCGCCGATCTCACTCAGACGAGTGCTGGGCCTGGCGCCACCGACATGACAAACCACGTCGTGTCCATGGCCCAACAATGCCCCAACACTGTCTTCGTGCTTGGTGGTTATTCCCAAGGCGCCAGTGTTACTGACATTTCCATCGGTATCCGTACAATGCTCGGTATGGGTGAATCCATTCCAGAGACCCTGGCCCCGCGTATCAAGGCTATCGTGACATTCGGTAATCCTTTGAAGCTAATGGGACAAACCATCGAAAGTTCCAGTCCAACGTACGGACCGAAAGCAATTGAGTTTTGCAACATGGGCGACCCTGTGTGTGGAAATGGTTTCAACACGATGGCTCACTTGACGTACCCGATGGATAGCGTGGCGAGTGCGTCTGACAGAGCTGCGGCGTTGGTGAAGGGAGGTATGAGTTCTTTCCGTGGATGATCTCATCGTAGATCAACTGGTTAATTGATGTAGACGCGTCCAGGCGCCAAACGTGGTCGATAGGGAGAGAATAGTCAATGTACTGTCAGCTTAATGCAATACAAGTAACTTTTTGTATCACTGTGTTCGCACGCGTTGCTCTTGGATAAATCCCAACCAGCCTTAAATATGTAAATAAAGTTCAATACACGTAGTTGTTGCGGCGTTGGTGAAGGGAGGTATGAGTTCTTTCCGTGGATGATCTCATCGTAGATCAACTGGTTAATTGATGTAGACGCGTCCAGGCGCCAAACGTGGTCGATAGGGAGAGAATAGTCAATGTACTGTCAGCTTAATGCAATACAAGTAACTTTTTGTATCACTGTGTTCGCACGCGTTGCTCTTGGATAAATCCCAACCAGCCTTAAATATGTAAATAAAGTTCAATACACGTAGTTGTCCCCAAAGCCTGGAAGTTTCGGATGGGATACTGATAATTAAGTATGATAGCGAAGTGATCAGTCTTGGTGTAACGTTACCTTAGCTTTTCTCGAGTCAGCTTTATTGTATGATACCAGTTGTTTGGGGACTGAAAGCTTTGTTGCTGTACTGTAGTAGTATAGCCTTCTACAGTCAGTTCTTGCTAGTTGGGCCTCAGTCAGGGGTCGCAGTTTTTGAGTTACTTCGCCAAAATAAAAGTTAATTAGTTTAAACTACTGAACATTTTTTATTTTTCAACAGTCGCTTCGTTGGCACTTTACCATTGGTCATAACAAAATCAACAGTCTTTGCCATTGGTCAAAAACAAAACACAAAGATTAATTAATTAGCTAAATTACTTTTATATTAATAACTAAAACTATTCAAACGTGCCCCTGGCCTCAGTACCGTTCGCTGCACTCAAAGTGTTCGCCTTACATGGTCGCAGTATTTAAATATTTTGAATTACTTCGCCAAAATAAAAGTTAATTAGTTTAAAACTCGTTGGCACTTTACCATTATTTTGGTCATAACAGTTTTAGTTATAGTTATTAATAACTATAACTAAATCTGTTATGACCAAAATAATGGTAAAGTGCCAATTTTAATTAGCTAAATTACTTAATAAAAGTATTCTTCGAGTTTTGTTTTTGACCAATGGGTGCCTTCCAAAACCTCATTAAATTTTTTAATCGAGGGTTTTTAATGACAGGCTTTATGGTCCGTTAATCAGTACAAAAAAATCGTTCCTAGAAATCACTACCAAAACTCAAGTAAAAAAGGTACTGCGACCCGTAATAGAAGTCTCGTTGATGTTACATATCTTTAATTTAAGTATAGTTGACTGACTGGGACACATTGGTCCAGGACAAAATATGGAAGAAGTGGAACTCCACCCCGCGATCGTTGGCCGGTCCTCTCCTCTATCTGCAACGGGGTAAGATGCCGCGGTCCATATCTACATCTAGCTACCGAATGTGCAGTCGGAAGGATGGATCAAACTTCCGTGCTGATAGCTTTCTGTGCAAGCTCGCGGACGCAACGTCGGCGGCGTATAACCGTAAAGCGTCTCCGACAGAGACTTCATGACGAAATTCTTCGGTACGAGTGGGCGAGAATGATCAGAATGCGCCATTACCAGACTTTAGATTGCCTGAAGCATCCCAGTGCGGCGTCGTGGATGGACACTTATCGTAAAGGTACAGACGAGAACTTCCTATCGTCAACAAGCTTGTCTTGGTACGATATCTAGTTTTGTAACCATGACCACGTCCGTGGGGTCCTAACAATCTATAATTGCTATCTTTAGGGAAGCGTTTGCACTGCTTTTGGCGCGTTTCCGCCAATTTTATCACATCCCTTCGCACTACCCGAGAGGCGGGCGACCTCGTAAGCTTAGGTACCATCATCAAGTTATGGGGCCTTTGTTAGCGTTCTACGTAGGGTCAATGCAAAGAACCTCTTTATGCAAAGAATTTGGTGTGCCGCCGTCTACTCTAGCACCAGTTCTAAATGCAGCTGAAGAGGCCATGCCCTCTGCCTTGCAGGACTTTCGTTCTGCTCATATCGCGTGGCCTTCGCCTCAACGACATAAATCTCTTGCTTAACTCCTCGCCCGTCGACAACCTCTTGTACAGTTTACATGGGGTTTCTTAGATAAAAAACTAGAGGGTGGGTGGATGAATCCTTAAAAATTTCGATTTGGCACTAATTAAATTATATGTCTGTATTATATTGTACAGATTCAGCAACCTTCGGATGCGGACGTGCAGAATGCCCATTATAATGGGTGGTTGCACAACGTCTACGTCACCGGGACAATGTGCTATAGCGCTGACGGCCTAATCGTCTGGGCTAAGCACAATTGTCCCGGGAGCTGGAACGACGGCGACACTAGTTTGGAGTTTAGACGGCGTCTTCAGGACCTTCACCTCAATCCGGATACACGCTACGGAGTGGTAGCAGACAGTGATTTTCCGTGCGGAAAAGAGATGGTAGGTCGAGTAATGACCCCGCTGAAAGAGGGAGACCTCGGTAGGTTGATGCCTTCGGTTCGTATTGCTGCAAAAGCGCTGTATGCTGCCATAACTGTTATTGGACAGTCGGCCGAGCGGGGAATGGACCAGACACAGAAAGTTTATCATCGGTTGTTGCTGCCCCTACCGTACGATATCCAAAAAAGAGGAAGAAGACTGGATAATTTGTTTAGACTCTCTAATTTCCGCGTAAGGACAGTCGGGATTAGTCAACTTAGGACAACCCACTTCACGGAGCCGAAGACAACATGTAGATTTAAGTCTGCGTCTTGTACAATAACTAATACGCTTACAAATTCCATTTCTTCTCAAATTCATCACGAACGCTATTTTTGCTTATTAAGCCTTCTCAGACAACGGTTCTGAGTACAGTGGTTACAGTAATTAGTCTGACTCAGACTAATTTATGTGGGGTTGTTTTCGACGCATTTACATGAATTAGTAGGCCTCGCGAGCACGCAGACTAATTCTGAACTCAGACTAATTTTGAATATCAAAAATAGTCTGCATCATAAAGTAATTGGTGCATACGTAAATCAGTGCTTCGGTGCTGAATGTCGGCATTAGTCAGAAAATATTGCATCTGATGAATATGGCCCTCAACTCTAATGTTCTTCTTCACGAACACGAAATTGCAGCTCAACTGACCAAGATCCGTTAGCACCAAGTTGTAGACCGTAATGCGGTTACCGCATCGCATCGAAGCTTGCGCGCGTAGTTACTGACAATTGGATCGTTCTTTGGTTGGCCGCCTTTATAGTAGCTGCTGCTACTAGCTACATGTAGCAGCCCCTGAGGAAATTTGTTTTTCCGCGAACCGTGGGTGTGGATGAGCCTGGAATTGAGCAGACTAATTATGAATACTTGTGCGCAGACTAATTGTGAACTTGCTTAAATCGACTGCTGAGGAATTAGTCTGATGCAGACTAATTCTGAATGCAGACTAAGTTTGAACGTAGACTAATTACTGTGACCACTGTAGTAGGCGTCGTTCTTTCTTTGAGAGATGGTCAGGGTAGCTCATGAAGTCTTTGTAGTCACGTCCCGCCCTTCGGTAAACCACTCGACTGCTGCATGGACGCAATGAGCAGCATCATCTGCTCGTGGCGTTCTCGCGCTTCTGCCCGGTCGCGTTCTACCCTTTCCTCGTGGCGTAGTCTATTCTCGGCAGCCTGGATTGCGTCCTTGCGGTTCTTTTCTTCGCGTAACTCTCGGGTCAACTCCAGGTCTTGTACGCGGCGGGCCTCAATTGCGGCAGCTTCCTCACGGCGAATGAATTATCTGGCTTCACGGTCTTGCTTCGCAGTCAACAAACGAGACTCTCGTTCCTCTCGACGGCGGCGATCCTTAGTCTCCTGGCGTCTATCAGCATCCTCCCTCATAAAAACTACATGTCAGTTCCAACAGCCGTTTGCTTTTCTTCCGCCTCCTCCAGCTCTCGTTTTATCTGCTCCAAACGTTTCTTTGCTCGAGATCTTTTGTTCGCGGCGTACGTTCCCCCCGAATTCAAAATTTCACTAGCGTCTCTTTTACCGCTACTGCTCGGGCTTTTTCGAGACAGTTCATCAAGATTGTCACGCATGACTCGGAGATGGCCCCTCCGAGTCGATTACTTACAATGTTCTTGTTGCCGTGCAGCAACATCTCTTGATCGTCTGCCGCAGCCTTAGACGCGTCACGAGACAACGGCCTTCCTTCGGGAGAAGAATAAATGGGACGCGCCGGAGGGGAGGCCTTCCTTGCACCTTTTGGCCGTCCCGCAGTCTTTTGCTGACTAGGTTTAGACGTGCCTTGGGCTGGTACGTCAGCCGGGCCTCTTGTAAAATCTGATGCCGTAAAATATTCCACACCGGAGGAAACGCTCCGCGATTGAGAGATCTTAGTGTTGTGACCAGAGTACAAATTTCCGCTGTCTCGAAGTTTGGAACTTGCAGAAAAATATGAACCCATCGGCCGTAACGAGTGCGAGGATCTTGCTGTAGAGTATTATCAACGTCGTTGCCGTACCTGGCTCGATAGGGACTATGACTCTTCGGCGCAAGTTCAAGAGTCTCTACGCTAAGTCGAAACCGACGGGGTTAATGGGGAGATGTCTCCAAAGCTGCGAGCTATCGCCCTGGCACAAGAAATTCAATGAAAAATCGAGAAAAAGGCGGGACTCACACCTCCCACGACGGGGGTGACTGCGAAGACGATGACGCGAACCTACAAGATGAAGTTGCCGCAGCCCTCACTGTGGCCTCCGTTGGTGACGTGGAAGGAATCGCTAGAGAGAGCAACTATGACCCCCAAGGCGACGAGTCGAGCAGCGATGCGGAAAGAGATCGTAAAAACGAAAGTAAAGGTCCTGTTGATCAGGAGACCCGGCAGGAATTTTCACCTCAACAAAATGCTGAAGTGGAGGACTGTCATCACGAGCACTGGCACGTTCGATGTATCACTAGCTGAGCTAGTGTGTGAGGAAGACGATGATATTTGTGGTGAACCTCTCGTCAGAGGCATCACGTCCAACATCGCTGGTATCAGCGTCTCATCTTACGCAGTCAACTATCTCGCTTCCGTCTCTCAAACAAGTGCTGGACCTGGCGCCACCGACATGAAAAACCACGCCGTGTCCATAGCCCAGCAATTCCCCAACACTGTATTCGTGCTTGGCGGGTATTCACAAGGCGCCAGTGTCACAGACATCTCCATCGGTATTCGGACAATGCTTGGCACGGGGAAAACCATTCCAGAGACCCTGGTCCCGCGTATCAAAGCTATCGTTACGTTTGGTAACGATGCCACCGTCTTGGGGATGATATCGCCTGAACCGAGCGTCGTGTTGATGCCAATAGAGATGTTAGTGACGCTCGCATCTTACGAGTAGCCACCATGGCACGACGACCGTGTCTATATAGCATTCATGTGCCACAGACGCGACGCGGTTGGTCAAAAGGTGACTCCGGGGTCCTTGGTCCGTCGAAAGCGAGGTAGTTGGCAGCGTTGGACGAGACACTGATCCCGGAGAGCTTCTCGGTGAGGTCGTTTAGAGGCGACTCGCCACAAAATCCAAGCCCCTCTGATTCTCCACTTTAATGGGCGACTACATCGTCGAGCATGAGAGCACTCGTCGTTGTTGATGGTTCTGGCGCTGGCGAGGACAAGAGCAAACTAAAATTCACGGCGCCGAGGGTGTTTTGGTCGTGATGAGGTTGTGTGAGGTGGTAGCCTAAGAACGACTACTGCTAGAAAAGCGAAATGGTCAGCGAGCTTTGAACTCGCAGGTTGCTTTCCAAAGTGTCCATAACACGTCACAGGTGGATCTGGTCTGACCTACATCCGATATACAGTCACACCTTCTTACTTGAGCCTCCCTACTTGACTAAACATTCTTTATCTGGTACTCATTTTGATTTGCAAATGGGATTAAGTACAGGATAGTAATCTCACTATGGTGTTCTCTAATTGATCAAAACCCTCCTTATTCTCTAAATGATAATCAAAGATGGCAGGAAAACTCCCTAAACGACGCAAGATTTTATCTGCCAGTCATTAGAAAAGACCCCCTCGCCTGCCCAGCCATGTGCCATGGCGCCCCAACGCCTAGCTTCATCGATGACGCTGGAGGAGAAGCTCAGATCTGCCTCAAGGCACATCGTGACCCAAAGATAAAGGATGGAGAGATGTTGTTATAGACCTGTAGCACCATTAACAAGACCATTAGTATCAGTACTCTTCGGCGTATTCGAAGCAAGCTGCCATCTCACTATTGGAGCGCGAATTCATCAGCAACTCGCCGTCGTCGGGTACAACTTCCTAAGTTGTAGCAACGTCTTGTAGACTTATTTCACAAACATGAAGAAAACGCTATTATTTTTGACGATATTTTGTTTCTAAAAGCCGGCAACATAAAAGCGATCCAGATTAATGATGACCAACTACGACTTAGCAACGGCTGGCTTTCTAAGTTCAAGAAGCGCAACGGTATATCTTCGAAGCGCCTTCACGGTGAGGCTGACAGTGCTTCTACTTTATACGTTCGATCGGCCCGATATTCGCTCCAAAATATTACCAATCATTACGGGCCGGAACATATCTACAAATTTGACGAATCCGCACTTTTACCGACTAGCACCCAGCCAGGGGGCACGCAGCAGGAGCAGGGAATTAAGGGTAAGTTGACGGCGATAGCTTGAGCGCAAGCTGTTGTGGTGTAGTGAACGCGAGATTCGTTTGGAACCCCAACTAGGCCATCCTATACTAGGCTACTACAAAGGACTGGCCCAACTGGCGCGTACACACCGCACTTAAGACGACCGAGATGATCGACGACCGGAATGTTGGTAGCCCAGTCGTCGACTCGAAATCTGGTCCAAAGAGTCGGGTTGCTCGTTGAGGGTAAGAGAACACCCCGCTAAAGTCCCAGGTTGCTCGATTAGGGCAGACTCGACTTTTCACGCCCGAAACGACTCGACGAAAGGACATAACGACTCGACTTAGAGAGGCGAGGAGATCCGAAACGATCACATTTCATTAGATATTTGTATAAATAACTAGGAAACCATGAGAAAGAGCTCTACAGAGCTCTAGAAACAATATAGAGCAGAATATTCCAAG
>JAIKVB010000184.1:0-37556 GCA_024679045.1 Phytophthora brassicae | reverse complement strand
TTAATAAAGCGGTATAGCGGCACCGTGAGCCGGCGCGGTTATTTAATAGCCGCCATAGCAAATTTATCGTCTTATATTTAATATTTAAAGCGCGATGAACGTTACCAGGGACTCCAACTTGAAGTGTGTGAACGCAAAACGTGTCACTTGACCACTTCTGTAATTATACCTCAACCCTTTTCCTGGCAAAATTAATACTTCCCAGCAGTAGCTGATTTTGAAAAATTTATAAGAACATACGAATTTATAAGAATTTACACTTGAAATTCGTAAGGACAAAAATGCATGTCACATGATCTCGAATTAAGCCCTTTTGGGCTGTACGTACTCCGTTACCGAAGCACTACCATGATAAGGTCAACTATTTGTGGGTCAGCCCAAATATTTGAGATCGAGCCAGCTTTATCCTCATTTTCCAAACTCACCAGTCAAGAAGCAATCATCTCCCGTACCAACTCCAGTGTCGTCGCATCACCTCACGGCCTTCTTCTTCTTCACCAAACTCATCTCCCGTACCAACTCCAGTGTCGTCGCATCACCTCACGGCCTTCTTCTTCTTCACCAAACTCGGTGATGGTCGATTCGAGTACAGGAAGTGCGGCTGTAACCGCAAGCAATCCCCGGAAAGGGCTACATCAATCTCCTGGGACACCTTGCTGCCAAGTTTGCGGGCTACTCGGAGGAATATGTACAGCCCCAGGCCGCGGCGAAGTCAACGCTGGACATGTTCGGCTTCGTGGACAACGTCACGCTCAACATCTATTTGTGGATGCGCTGGATCATACAGCGTATCTTTCTGTCACTGAGGTCGAGAACAAGTCCACCCGTGAAGTGGTAACGTTGAAACCGACCGCAGTGCGGACGTTGAAGGTTTATATGCGCTTTGTTGATGGCGAAGTGGTCAGACGACACGAGGACTTGTTCTGCTTGATGTTCAATGAGTGGACGACCTGATCGCTGCATTTGCTACGTTGCGAATGGTGTTCGGTGTTAACGGCTGTTCTCAATTTCACCGACGGACGATAGGCAAACAGCCGAAGCTCACGCTGAGCACATCGAGACAGTAATGCGCGTGTACCGTAAATGGATGAATGTGTCCGCTTTCTGATTGAAGATAATTGTGCGACCATTCAGCGCCTTGCTTCGGACATTGGAGTTCCTGTACCGGGTAGTGCTTTTTAATTGTGCGACCATTCAGCGCCTTGCTTCGGACATTGGAGTTCCTGTACCGGGTAGTGCTTTTAACGTTTCATTGATTAACGAGCGTTTACGTTAATACTTTTTACGTAGTCGTTAAAATCCAACGTGAGAATAACGTTGTGGAGAGGGGGCGACATCTGCACGCACATCACTTCGCCTTCGCTATGAGATCATCTGCCCAGACCCCCGTGGACCCGATACCGTTCAAGGTATAAACCATTTAAGGTGTGAACAAGTTGTTTAAGGTGAGAGCCTGCGACTTCAAGACGACCGTCGCTTACTTGGCTCAGCGCCACCTCATTTTCTGCGTAGTGATCGAGATCATTACCAAGCGTTTTTTCGGCCGCTCCAAACTACAATGATGACATGTCCGCACCGTTAGACCCCCTTTTATGCCCTCCCGTTCGCACCCGACTCACATTTGACGATGATACTCCGAGTCGTGCGTCAAGAGCGTTTGGTCATCGCTTCCACAGCGATATTAATCCCGACGCTGCCGTGGGAGCGCAACACAATTTGGATGCAAGTACTGCTTCCAGTCCCTTTACTATTTGTACCGAATTAAAAGCAAGAACAGTGCCTAGCAAACGAACACCACCTGGTACTGAAGATGATCTGCGAAAGCGTCGATTTTTACAGCAGAAGGATCCTATCTACCGCTTGATGTCATCACTGTTGAATTGAGACGGTAGTAAGGTACCGTATGTATATGGAGGTAGTGGACGTGATTTGCGTCGCGCAGCTGCGCCAAGGGATCGTGTGTGGACACACAGAGAAGGAGTGGCTTGTGAGGCCACGTGGAGCTTGTAGGAAGAGTAGAAGACTAAGGCTTAATATCACTTTCCCTTTTGCATCTAAAGCCGCACATTGTATTCCTGAAGTTTCTACGTTGGTCCGAGAACCACGTTTTAACAGGTTATGAGCTCAATGAACGACGCTGATGCCGAAGTACCCGCGACGACACCAGCCGTTGCCAATCGCGAAAGGATTGGTATGGCAGACGATGACGAAGAGAATAGCGCCACCGTCACTCGCGAAAAGGTAGACGGTACCAATGAAGCAGCGGGTACGGCAGAGCTAATTACACTCATGCGTGGGTTGGCAGGTCGTTTGGACCGTCTTGAGGAGTCGCAGTCCAAGCTGGACAATACTATAGAGGACAACGGATTGATGTGTGCGCGCAACATCGATGTCCCCATGACACCTCCAATGAATTCAAGCCTGTTTGCGTCTGGCCTCGGACGCGGAGCGCGCATGGACATAGACACTTTGGACGGGTCACCGCATACACCCGTCACAGATACTTCGCGTAGGCCAGCTGTCGCACCACAGTATTTTGGGCAGCGCCAGCCCGGATATGGACAGCCTATGTCAGAACTCCAACGCGCTTACCTGGCAGAGCTAGGCCGCATCGAGGCGCGAACGGCGGGCAACAACCAATGCCGGGGCAGATGACCCAGGGAGCTCAAGCACACGCTGGGGGCGGTATATATGCGGGGCAGAACCCGAACAACGGTGTAATAAGGTTCCCGGACGCGCGCCAAAAGAATTGGTGATACGCCCTTTCGACGGAAAGGAGCTTTGCGTCGGTTTGGGTTCTGGGTTTTTGGAGTGGGGACGTAGATTCGAACGACAAGTGTCTCTGGGACAGTCTGCGTGTGGATTCGGTTGGCCTGAAGATGTTAAGGTGGATCTGCTAGGGAACTGCAGAGCGATACTACCATAAGCAAGTGGAAACGTGGTGGACGCAGTATCCCTCCCTGCAGTATGTAATGGAAAGGATGTTGGAGACATTTAAGACGAATATCACCCCGGCACAGGCGATGAAACTGCTTACTGCGGTCAAGAACCCGAAACGTACGTGGCCAGAACACTATATGTATTTGGTGGTCATATCGGAAGCCTGTGGTGGTGGTTGCGGACTACTTAGTCTTAAATAATATCGTGCAATATGCGTCTGAGGACCTGCGCACGGTTTTGATGGCTAAGGTGGATGGGACGAGAACCGACTATCCTCAAGCTGAGGCATTAGCAGAATTTGCAGAGTCCTGGGAGTTAGAAGTTTGATGGCTAAGGTGGATGGGACGAGAACCGACTATCCTCAAGCTGAGGCATTAGCAGAATTTGCAGAGTCCTGGGAGTTAGAACCGCCTCAGCACAGAAATCTCGGTAAGGAGCTGGTAAATGTAGTATCGAAGCACAAGCGAAAAGAAACGCGGCGTTGTCACGAGTGTAACGAGGTCGGCCACCTGCGGGCGGCGTGTCCAAACAGAGCACGTGGCGGAGATAATGCCCCGGATCTCAGTTTAGCCGTGGTCGAAAGGTCGGCTGAGGCCGATGGAATATGGATCCTTGATAGTGGGTCGAGTTGACATTTGATCAACGACGCGTCGTGGCTGGAAGATGTGGAGACTTACGAAGGAGAGTGCGTGCAACCAAATGGAGACCCGCTGATTCTGTCTAAGAAGGGTACAGTAAGATTAAGGATCATGGCTTGCGGAAAGGCGCAAATACTGAAGCTGACGGATGTGTATTACGCTGAGGGCGTGGTTCACAACCTAATATCGTATGGAGTGCTCGATAAAAAGGGATACACAATGTCATACGAAGGAGATCAACGAGGTTTCGCCGCTAGAGACCGGAGTCGCATTGTTTTGATGATGTGGATTTACGCCGACACGTTTTGGTTGTGAATGCTAAAGTGGTGAAGCGCGAGCTTTCTTCGAGCGTAATAATGGCGGTTTTAGAGGACGAGAATGCGCTGGAGACGTCAGGAAACGTGCAAAAGGGGACCTTAATGGAGTATCATAAAAGGTTTGGTCATTTAAACTATGACGCTTTGGAAAGATTGGCCCGAGATCCAAGCTCGGACATCGAGTTGACAGACCATCGTCGTCTTAATTGTCTGACTTGCGCGCAAGGAAAACAAACGAAGAACAAACAATCGAGGAAAGGCACCTGTCAAACCTCCCCTATTGATCGCGTAGGAGGAGTAATTTGTTCTGATCTGAAAGGGCCAATGACTCCGCGAGACAGGCTCAACAATCGGTACATGAGCAACTTCGTGGATCACAAAACTAACTACTGCCGTGTATTTCTGGCGCGTACGAAAGATGCTGCCGCCCAACAATTCGAGCATTTTCTGACGTTCTTTGAAAAGAGATTTGACCGTCGGATTCATGTGCTACGTACTGACTCAGTAGAAGAGTATGAGAACGTAGACCTGTTTTGCAAGCGCACAGGGGTGGCAAGGCAGCGTAGTGAGGCCAGAAACCAGGTTAGCAATGGAAAAGCTGAGGTATGCATCGCACTATCATGGATATGGCGCGGAGTATGATATTCGCGTGTGGACTTCCGTTGATGTATGCATCGCACTATCATGGATATGGCGCGGAGTATGATATTCGCGTGTGGACTTCCGTTGAATTTCTGGGGGGACGCGGTACAATACGCCGCATACATTTTAAACAGAGCGCCGACAAACTCTAATCCAGGGCGAGCCTCGCCGATGAAAATGATTGTGAAGCAATCGCTGTCGTTCGGAGAGATCGTTGTTTTCGGATCACCGTGCACTGTGTATTGAGACCCGAGAAAAAAACAATTTTGCACAGCGAGCGCAGGCGGGAATGATTGTGGGTATTGGGGAGGAGACTAAAGGTTATCGAGTATACCTGCCGAAAGATAAAGTCGTAGTAACCACACAACACGTCAGAAACATAGAGACGCTGGACAAGGCAAAAAATGAACAAATACAGCGCTTGTATCTGGACGGTGATGTAGAAGATAGAAACTGAGAGCTCAGAGGTTGAGTTTCCGAATGGGGTACGCAGTACCAAAACGAAAGAAGCGACTGTTCGTGGCAGTGGTCGCGGTAAAGAAAAAAAACCTTGGAGTAGAGAGCGACCAGTCACGAGGTCTATCGGACGCCAAGCAGGAGGAGATACTGACGACCGAGGTCGTCAGGAGGAGATCGGAAGCGACGTGGTTAATAACGTCGTGGACGTAGATCCGAGGACCTACACAGAAGCTATGAATAGTCCAGAGAAATCAGGCTGGATTAAGGCCATATCAGAGGAGTTGGAAGCTCTCGATAGGAACGGTGTGTGGGAAATTGTACGATTGCCACAAGGCGTGCACGTTCTGCATGCGAAATGGGTGTTTAAGACAAAGCAAGACGCTGAAGGAGCCATCGAAAGATTGAAGGCTCGACTGGTGGCGTGCGGAAATGAACAGCGTTTTGGAATTAACTATAACTTTACGTTCGCAGTAGTAATTGAGATGTCAAGCGTAAAGCTCATCTTTGTATTGGCAAGGAAGTGGACAGTTCCTGCGAAACATGGTGATGTGCCGAATGCCTAAGTTAAGGCAGAAAAGGAAGATAATTTGGACATATATATGCATGCGCCGAAGGGAATGATGATCTCCGAGTAGATTAAGCGGAGACTGGGTGTATTTCAGAAAAGGAGCTAGTGCTGGAATTAAAGAAGGCCCTTTATGGGCTAAAACAAGCCGTGAGACTGTGAAGCAAGTTGTTGCAAAAAAAAATTGAGGTCAATTGGCTTTGAGCAATGCCTGACGGACTTGTGTGTTTATTTCAGGCGGGATGGATACGATCTGCTAGTAGTCGGAGTATATGTGGATGATTTGCTTGTGACGGGCATAAAACAGTCAGCCGTGGACGAGTTTTTTGCGAACTACACGAGCTATCGGTCAAAGATCTGGGAAACGCATATAAGTTTCTCGGGATGCGGGTCAACTATGATGAAAATTCTGGATATGATTTGGATCAAGAGGTGACTATAGATGCTATGTTAATAGAGTTTGGAATGGAATTTGCAAGCGGTGTGTGTACGTCTTTTAAAGAGGAATCAAATGAATGTGACGACCCAGGCGAGGAAATGTTACCATTTCTGGAAATGAGAATGTGATTACAGTGACCAAACTTCAGTCATTGGTGGGTAGTTTTATATGGATATGCACTAGACCAGATATAGCGTTTGCAGTGCATAAAGCGTCGAGAAGAACTCACGGACCTACGATGTCGGACTGGAAATTGGCTAAAAGAATACTGAGGTATCTGAGGGGTACGAAAATGCTGAAGCTGGGGATGTGCGGAAATGGAGAAGGGGTGAAACTGCTGGAGTTTGTAGTATACAGCGACGCGGATTACGCGGCCGACAAAGAGGATAGAAAATCAGTGTCAGGTGGATTTGTCACTATTGATGGCATGCCAGTTAGCTGGGTGTGCAAGAAACAAGGAGGCGTGGCATTATCTACAATGGAGGCCGATTTACGGCTGCGTCCATAATGGGACAAGAGTTACTTGGCGTTGGCGAACTTATCAAGGAACTCGGGATTACGTATGTCTTACCTATGCCTTTGCGGGTGGATAACCAAGCGGCTCTGAAATAGCTTGACGGGGAGCGGGCATCGTCGAAGGCAAAAAACATAGACGTACGAATGAAATTCGTGGGTGATTACAGAAACCCGGAGTGGTGGTACCGGAGTACCGGGAGAGCGAACGAATGTCAGCAGACTTGCTAACGAAGGTGCTGGCAGCGCCTGGACTGGCGGAACTGCGAATATAGGTTGTATTACATTAGTGCAAAGAAGAAACGAATCGGAAGAGTGCATGGATCGGATGGCGAATTGCTAGTCGCGCTGCCGATGAGGAGGAGTGTTGAATTGAGACGGTAACAAGGTACCGTATGTATATGGAGCTACTGGACGTGATTTGCGTCGCGCAGCTGCGCCAAGGGATCGTGTGTGGGACACACAGAGAAGGAGTGGCTTGTGAGGCCACGTGGAGCTTGTAGGAAGAGTAGAAGAGACTAAGGCTTAATATCACTTTCTCTTTTTCATCTAATGCCGCACATTGTATTCCTGAAGTTTCTACATTGGTCCGAGGACGAAGTTTCACCAACCACCCCTGAACATTCACGACCATGGCGGTCTACAAGAACGCCAAGTAGCGTCCGTGGTCTTGACGTTAGTAGCCGAGCTGTTCAACACCTGGGAGCGGTCAAACTTGCTTTGCGCCAGCATGGCGAGGGCCTCGTTCGTAATTGGCGTTCCTGTCTTCAGCGCCTGTGTGTGGACCCACACTTTGAGAACAAAACAACGATAACAACAAACAATAGATACATTATTATTTAGGTTTATCTCGGCAATAATATATATATTATTATTCAGGTTTATCTCGGCCTCTGTTGCCAGCTCCTTCATCTGCCCGACATTCGACTGGATCTGAATGGAGGAACCATGACCTCGCAGGACATCACCCCCAGCTTCCAGCAGCACCAGTTTCAGCCAATCAGATAATGGAAAAGGTTTTCAACCAATCGTTTCCCGTTGTTCGTTATCGTGCGTCATTTTTACGTAAAAGACAGATAACGTTACGTTTGTCGTTGGCCAAATAACAGTGAACGTTAAAAGCACTAGTACCGGGTATCAATTTAACCTCGCGGTTAATCTGTTCTGGAAGATTTTCAGGGTCAGATCAGCATGCCAGAACAATTATGATTCAGCTTCGTCAAAAGAACAAATCCGCCGTACATTCTCGAGCAATTTCGCTGAATCCTATCGAGTCCAAAGCGACACGCTGGTCATTGCTTTTTGCCATGCTTCAGCGTTACGTCAAGAACGGGGACGCCATTCTCATTGTCAACGCTGTCGAGGAACTCGTGCCAGCGGCAACGCTCATCGCCGCATCACCCTATCATCGACAAGCTCAAAGAGATGGACAGTGTTTGCGCCAAGTTGCAAGCTGAGAAGTGCTTAATGGCGGAAGTCGCCTACTATTCGACGCATTTACTTTAAAAAATCATTTGATGGCTACAACCTTGAGCCCGCGCGCAGATATCCACTCGCCAGATTTTGAAACCGCCGTTATGAAAAATCAAAGCGATCTTCTGCTGACTACCAGCGTTCAGCACCCGTTTGCGGTGGAGCCACGCGAGCAACGTCCAGTTTCGCGCCCTTGTTTCGATTTGTGCCTACCATTCTGCGGCAGGCGAAGAAGCAGCACGTCTCAGAGTGTATCGCTGCGCAGTACGACGATCCACTACAATTCGCACTACGAGCAAGTAATGCGTGTATAGCGGTTGTTTTCAGGCTGTAATTTGATCATCAACTCGTGCGTGCTTCGACGCTGCTGGCCAACTTTGAGCGGATGGTGTTTTTTGTGCGCGAATAGCGACCTGTGGACTTTTGTCCCGGCCAAGAGATAAGATACAACAGGATTTGATTTTTTTACATCCTCATAAAAAAATGTTTGTCGCTATTTACGGGTCGATAAGGGTGCAACCGCAACATCATCTATTTTAAATAGTCTAAAAATGTCTAATCATGTCTGAAGGTTGCCCTCCCAAGTTCCATTCAAGAAAGCATGGGCCGTGGCAAGCCACTGACTCCCCAAGAAAAGGTGAGGATTGTGATGGGCCATGAATATCTTACAATGGAGGAAAAGGAAGGTCGTTCTAGAGGCGTGGACACGCGACAGCATGTAGTGTAATGTCTTCACGTCCGATTAGCCACGGTTGCACTCACAATGGCTCACTGGAACAAGAACTCTGATACAAAGTTTGACGATGTACATCTGAGCTTGAAGTTGTCGTTCTGCTACCTATTTCTAACCGTTATATTTCAAAACCTGTTTATGTTTATAATTGATTTGATTTGAAGATGAAGCACAGTGGTTGAAGTAATAGAGTACTATATAAATAATACATGTATATATTAATATACAGCTACACAGCTGCCGCCATCGGAGAAGATACAACTAGTTGTAACAGCAGTGAGCCATTTATAGTCATGATATTAATATATGCATGTATTATTAATATAGTACTCTATTACTTCAACCACTGTGCTTCATCTTCAAATCAAATCAATTATAAACATAAACAGGTTTTGAGATATAACGGTTAGAAATAGGTAGCAGAACGACAACTTCAAGCTCAGATGTACATCGTCAAACTTTGTATCAGAGTTCTTGTTCCAGTGAGCCATTGTGAGTGCAACCGTGGCTAATCGGACGTGAAGACATTACAATACACGCTGTCGCGTGTCCACGCCTCTAGAACGACCTTCCTTTTCCTCCATTGTAAGATATTCATGTAGAAGGTTTTTGCTCGAGAAATCGAAAGGATTAAGTCGTCGAAGTTATTCTAGAATATTTTCGTTGTCGTTGCGGTACGGTGCGAAAGCAAACCCATCGAAATGGGTATTCGAATCTAATGCAGCATGTTTTGAGGGAACACCGAGACTATGAGGCAGTCATGCTCGACGCTACGACAGCGGAGACAGGCTCCCTCGTAAACTTCGTTCGCCATCAGCTTTAGGCTGGCCACTTCCTCAAGCGCATGCCGCTCTTCAAGTCTCCGACGATATGGCGGACAGATACAGCTCGCCAACTCCAGTCATGATTTAGCCGCTGCCTTTTCTCCAACAACAAAATCAAAGAAGTAGCAGAAGACGAATAGGCTTCATGCAGCAGGTAAAGGTTGCTCTGGCTAGCAATTTCTCACATCCTGCACCAGCAGAGAAAACGGTATCTGCGAGCGACGGAAATTAGTACTTGGATCGGTGTATTGCAACTAGTATGCACGTCCTTGTGGCCGTGAAGAACGGTGTATTTATTCGGCTTACTTTTCCCCTACATCACCGAGAAGCTAGGTGACATCTCGTTAAAAGTGTCTGGTCGAAATTGATATTTGGGGCATCGGCAGCGGAGCTATGTGTGGAGCTGAAATCAATGATAAACTAAGGATGCCACTATTTTGCTGTGACGACCGACATTGAAAACGCCGAGCGTTTTCTTCAGGCGCAAACACAGCCACGGCCAAATGTAGTTCGCTTGCATCTTCAATTGTTCGCGATGTGTATTTTGTTTATGATAACTTCAAGTTTAATCATCTTCCGCGAAGCCGGTTAAGAAAATAAACAAACAGGTGATTCCCTTACTTGCCCAACCTAGCGGGTAAGCAGAGCATCATCCTCGGGAGCCTGAGCCGAGACGTCACTATAATTATTGATAATTGGTACAGACTGTCTCTTAGTATGCGCAGCTTTCGCGCGGTAAGATACCGAGCACGAAGTGCTTGACGTGTGATCTTCTCCTCGGGGGTTGCAGACGCGGATTCTGCGATCCAAGAGTCAAACCGGATCATTTGCAACGCTGCATATACGTTCGATAGCTCCTCGCGGCTCAAATCCATAATTTTGACGAGCATTTGAAATATTTGCACTTCCGGGTGGTGATAGTGCTCCAACGTTTCGCCGTCTCAGCGCAGACACTACAGATTATGGCTTCAACAACTCAATTAATAAGCTCAATCTGACCAACGGTTTTGAAAGACCCGCCGTGAACAAGTCCAGCTTAGTTCCAAGCACCTGGGAATTGGACAGCCAAAATGTTCCAGTAAAGCGAGGATCTCGGTTCGAGACGATCGATACGGGAAATCCATGTAGACGTAAGCCCCGATCGATAAACAGCTTAGCTGTACCTTCACCATCAATTTGTCCGGTACCCCCCGAGATGAGACATTTAGCTCAATCGACCCAGAACTCCCGTGTTCCCTTCCGAATCTCTCGAAAGTTCAAAGCAAAGTCAAAACCCAAGGCCTCCCAAAACCCAGAGGGCAAAGCAGACTAGACAAAAATGCAGATATGATATAACCCTTTGACACGTCTTGCACGTACGTAAATAAGTGATCGTCCATTTGTGCAACTATCGATAGTACGAACTCAGAGTGTTGTAGATACCCTCGCGACCATGTAACCACTCGAGTGGCTTATCGTGCGACTCATAGCGAATAAGATGATTTAAATACTCGTCACGAGGGACCACGACACGCAAGACCTAATGCAGCAGGCCATCATCGATGGTAACGATGTAGACTCGGGCTTAAACGCGCTGAGAAAGATGTCTCCGAGTCATAAAACTTCCTGCTCACAAGAGCATTTAGGAGGGCCCCACACGTCTAATCGCGCGCATATGCAGTGCGGATGGGATCCGCCACAGACGAATTCACTACAGTGACATGAGCAAGCTCAAATTCGTGGCGACGGGACAACGCGTTCTCAAGGTCATACTGCCTCCCACGCTTATATATTCTCACCTCAAAAATATACTCGGCAATATAGTATTTTCATCAGGAGTCTTGAACCGTGCGCCTGCTGATTATCGAATGGTAGCATCAAACGTCATAGGAGATACGGGCTTAGTGTACCTTGGTTTACAATCAACAGCCTTACGGCTCGCTGTCAAAACATGCGTCTGAACATGCTTCTCTCCTCTAGGAAGCTAGTACTCGACATGTGTAACATCTCACGAGAACAGATCTCGTTTTGGTCGCTCGACCGAAAGTCTCATATGGCAGTCTGTTAACTTTCTCTTGTATGTCCCTGTCGGCGACTAACTTCATCTCATAAGAGCTGAAATTCGTGCAGTAGCTCAAATGGCGGTCCCGCCTAGACCTGGTTGTTGGACTCAGGACCTCTTCGATCAGGTATATTTGAATTAGGGACACTGTCTTGGCTCGTGAACGAGAGCCATGGTTGGAATGACCTCATGAGCCCTCTCAAGTCAAATCCGTTTGTCGGTGGCACTGAATCAGCTCGTGGTAAGGAACGCCGCACGGCATCAGTTGGGGGCGGCTTGGTTTGGGCATCCTGCTGAGCTGGGGAGCCTAGCATAAATGTAAGTCGTGCGCACCAGCATCTTCTTACGCTACCACGCTTCTGCAATCTTCGTCGCCGTCATCTTCCATTTCGGCGTTACCCTCCTCGACGCACGAAGTGTGTGTGGGGGGGGGCTATCGGGTGCACATTAGTGTGTAGGGTGCTGCGTTTAGTCATATCCACTAGCTCAGCCGCTGGAGTTGTCGGGCAACGGCAGGGCTGTCTGGTCCCGTAACGGACGCTTTCGGTGTCTCAGGGCTGTTAGACGGGTATTGAGAGTGGCGCGCGTCTTTGTTGAGGTGGAGGGTAAAATCTCGTCGTTTCTGTAGGTCAGCATGGATTCGTAGATGAAGTGTTGGTGCATAAATTCCTGCTGAATATTTCTAGCTACACGTCTAAAGCGTAACAGACCCACAATCGGCGGCAGGAAAGCTTGGCGACCGCTTGTGTATAACACTCTTACTCAGTGTGAAAACACACAGCTTCTGCCGTTGCGCAAAATCTACTATCTATTCTGAGCGAGGTGCGGGACGTTCTGCCAAGCTGGTAACTTGATCAGCATTTGATTCCATTTAAAACGAGATCGTTAAGCTGTTTTTGAGGTTTTTGCTAGAGCCGTTTAAAGTCGCACCTTATTTTATCGTACATAAGTGAGAAGCGAAAAACGGCGAAAAGGCAAAAGCGATGCTCGCACGAGAAGGAGACGGCGTTGTTCGACCACGTGCGATGCATTTGCTCTCAAGCGGTGCGCATTCCAGAACGGTAGTACACACAGCTTCATCGTAGTGTGTCACGAAGCCCTTGCATCCTAAAGCGCATACGCACTAGTGAGGAATGTGCACTGAACAGACGTCAACATGGGGGCGCAGGTGGAAAATCAACCTGGTTTGACTTCGTTTCACTATGGATGATTAACGGTCATTTTGTCTAGAATTTGTTTTGGACCGCTTTCAGCTCAAATTGCGTAGGCTCCAGATAGAATTTGACGCACAGAGCGCTCCTATCCAGTCGCATTCGTTTATAGATCTAACCTGTGGAAGAAAAAACATCGATTTGAGTTTGGTAATCGAAGATATTCTTTTCAATGGACCATAACTTTTCTACTTCAGGTTTTCGTGCAAGTAAGGGCTGCATCGTATTCTACAGACTCTCAGCTTTTTGATGTGTGCGTAACTCCCATTTGAGGTTAAATAGTTAACGATCATTTGGTTTTGAATGGACTCATTTGTTAGTAGAAGAAATGGCACATCATCGTATTAGCTAAGGCAGGGAGCCGACACGTTTACGACCCGAAAATATATTCACCGGTATCGACTGGATTACTTATCATGTTTCCTGTATAGTGCACCAACAAAATACGGATGGGGTGTCATCAAAATACAAAAGCGGGTTCCATCAAAATACGATCAAATGTTGATACTGTATGCACACCAGAACAGAAACCATGTGTGGCCGTGAAGAGTGGACCACACATCATGGCACACGTGGCACACGCTCATTGTGGAAATCGCCACCCAGACGCCGACAGCAAGGGAGCAGGGAGCGCTGTGTCGCCGGATCACCTAAGGCGCACACACCTCGCCAAGACTCTACGACAAAAAGCAATAATAAGCCAGCGTCCGTACCTCAGCTCTCGCCGCCACAAGCAGCAGCGAAGATCCCATCCTGATTTATGTCGTACCCGATAGAGCGGCCGAAAGCCTGTCAAAATATTGCGAGCCACCCCAGGATCGACTAATTCCGCAGGACGAGCAGCTGGGCGGTACGAAACGAAGCAACGCAATAAGCACTTACTGAAAGGGTTTACTAATGTGTTATTTGAGTGCTACAGTCAAAGAAAAATGACAAGGTTTATTGATTGAAAATAAAGTTGTAACACTATTATTTTTGCTTTTTTTCTTTGTTGGCTGCATTCACGATACTTTGGTGCAGATGAGCACGATTCTTGGCAGCAGTACCTGCGTTGGGTTTCCAGTGGTGGTCCACTGAATAAGCTGCATTTCCATCGAATAAGGGCGCTACTGCGACTGGGCATCATGGCTACACTGCCACCCTTTTCATGTAGTACATAAGGTAAAGCCCGCAATCTACATTGTTTTTCTGCTGCGGTTTCACTTTATATATTATTTCGTAGCCCCACTCACAGGTGGGTAAGGGAACCGCCAGCGCCTGACACTATTTAACGATAAACCATTTTACAATCTCGACGCCGCGTCATGTATACCTTTCATGGAAGTAACGTGAAACAAATCTGTCGGCCATTATTTTAATGCGTTTACAACTACAAGAAAACTCCAGTGCTCATTACCGCAAAGTGGCAACAAATATGTACGGATATTCTGCCCATTTGATCTTGCCGCTCATCGTTGACCAGCGATATCTTATCTGGTTTCTCTGCATTAAATGCGAACTTCATCGAACTAAAAAAGGCGTTCCCTACGTGAATACTACCCCAGGAAGTCGATTAAAATCACGGTGAATTAGATAGTTGATCACAGTCTCTGTTAAAGCCATATCAGGTAGCATACTTTCAAGATCATCTGAAACAATATTAGGGGGAGGTCCCCATTTGACCAATGAAGCACATGATTCTCTTTTGGGAAACGCTTTCTAGCACGTGGTTTGGCTGTACGGCTTGCTACATATTTCTCCAGAGATGTGTCCGCCTCAAATAAACTCCTATCAGAGTCACTGGATAGACTTTCGCTGTTATGTTTATCGTATTCGGATGAATTTGCTCCAGAAAACCTACCAATGTCGCCTCCAGCCAAATAATCGTTATCATTTCCACCATTAGCTCCGTTATGTTCAAAACTTACACAAGGAACTGTGCCGCCACTTTCCATTACTGCCTCGCCGCTTCCACCACTTGCACAGGCCTCCGTCTCTTCTGTTTCACCGTGACTTCGCCACCTTTACCAATTGCGTTCGTAACTTCACCCACATTTTCACCAGCAGCTCCGCCTCTTTCACGACTTGCTTCTCTAACAGCGCCGCCATTTTCATAGCGTTTCGAAAACGGGGAACCCACGTTTTCTGGCTTTCGAATTTGTGAATTCTATTGTGAACTCATCCACGTTGCGGCAATTTGTTAGAAGATCAGTAAAGCTGCACTTACCATCTTCACGCACACTGGCGAAATACAGAATAGCTCTTTCTTCGTAGGTTTTACACCGGTATTTGTACCCACTGTTTTTTCTTCTTTTCCTGTCGGAGCCTTTAGCTTCGTCCAGACCTTCCCAGTACCAGCGCTTCCAGTCTCTTAGGGTAGAATCTTTAGCACCTAATTCGAGCGAAGCATCGCGATAGTCCACTCTGGGTGGGACTTCCATCACTTTAGTAGCATTTCTCTCCTACTCAGTTCTCTGCTTGCATTCTCGCTTCGACATCGCTGAATATGATCGAGCACGAGGGGAGGGCCACGCATTACACGTATCAGATTTTCCAGAATATACACGAGGTAATATGAATACCCACGAGCTAAGCTAAGGTGAATCGTTGCCAGCGATTCACATTTGCCGCGCTATTTAACATGAATCCCCACGAGCTAAAGTGCCCTTGCAAGCGATTCACATTAAGTAGCGCGACTAAGTGTGAATCGCCAAGAGTTAATATGAATCCCAACGAGCTAATATGAATCATTGCAGCAATTTACTTTAAATCGCGCGTGTTAATGCGAACCAGATGGAATAACGTGAGCCCCCGCCGATCGAGAACCGACTAAGAACAACAAAATATGCTTGTCTATTCAGGTGCAACGTACATTATCCTCCATTGGGATAATCGAAACCTCTTCTGCTTCGATTCTGCGGTTCATTAGTTCAAAAGGGATTGCATTTGAAGAGCACGCACTGATAGAGGAAGTCGTCCCATCTGTCGAGGTGAGGGCTTACCAAAAATAATTGAATTCTTCTGGTACGCCAGGTGTAGATTACCGACCGACTCCTGAACTGGCTGGTACATTACCTCTTGCACAAAGCGCGCCGATTCGAAGTCGGCAAAGTTGGAGGTACTATCTATCAGTAAAACTTGCGTATGCAAGATTGGATGAAGCGACATGTTCGGGCAAATGACCATCCTGGTGTACTTCTCCGATCCGATAAAAAAATTAACAGTTCACTAAATCGGCGATATCTTCTTCGAACCTAATTTTTAAGTGGCGAATGTTACTTTGATATAAAGCTTGTTGCCTTGAGGCTCAGTGCATGCTCTTTGCCGTTCGAAAACTCACCTCATCAAGCCAAGAAGGTTTTTTGTCGCCGTGCCATCAGGAAATATAACTGGCGAAAAATAAATACTGTCTAAAAGAGGAGAATTAGCTCATTCCAGCTGAAGTAAAAGTTCATCGAACTAGCATCCCAATACTTCAAAAACAGTCAATCAAGTATGATATTTTCCCTACAAATTTCTACATCCCGTATTTTATCCAATCAGGTGTATGAAATCAGGAGTTCCACCAATCAAATTCGCGAGTTTTTTCTTTAAAAAACTAACTGTTAATTCTTTACCGGGCCGGAGAAGTAGCAAGTTCTGCAGTGACATCGGAGATGTCTCTACACGCTCAAACGATCTACGATTATCAAACAGCCCACCATCCGGCTCACAACGCGGGTTTGTTGAGAGCGTGTACGTATTCCCTGGACTTCTGTAGGACATTTCGTAATTGCACACCCAATTTTCGTCTCTCCCAATTGGAAAGAAATCATCGCTTGGAGCAGCAATATCAAATGTCATCGTTTCTCCAACGAGGGGTGCATGCACTTCTGAAGTTGGGAGCCTCACACTACCACGTCTTCCTGCGCACACTCTAGCGAACTCATCTGTGGAGGCAATACTTTCAAAAGATTCTTCAAATCCATTTAGTGTGAAGCGATGATCACCATCACCATCGTGTCCTCTAATCGTCGTTTGTTCCATTGTATGACTAGATGCGACTAATGCGGATGATATCTCTAAATCATGCTGCGTTCTATGTTTTTTCTTGCCCATCTGCACATAAGTTTTTTTTCAAACCCCCCAGTTGTCTCCAAATTTCAAGTGCATGGAATAAAAGCTTTGTAGCGTCGATACCTTCACAGTAAGGATACACCTTTGACAGTGCCTGAATAACTTGTCGTGTGTTGCGTGTAAGGTTATTTGCTCGAAGACGTATTACACAATACGAAATCTGCTGGCGCGAAGGTAGTCCTAGATGTGGCGGTGCTACATCGGGTGCAAGCCGTAAATTTCTCCGTATGTGTCTGGGTCGCAAGCCGCAAGAATCCATTCTACTTACGCAATCCTTCGCTTCAGCCGTGATGGGAAGCGATGAGATCCACTGCACTCTCCGTCGCGAGAATGACCCTGGCTGCTAGATTAAACGCACGCTTCGACCTTGAGACGCACTCCCAGGTCTTCCACTGTACCATACATTATGTGCCGTTTCGCCAGCTTCCTTCTGGGCACATGCCTGACTTCTGCAGGCCATTCGGTGCTCAATGATTAAGTTGTCAGCTATGCATATCCTGCAGTCCATCTCGCGCTAGACGTAAGCTGCAGAGCAGCAGAAATCAGCAGCACGATGCTTGATTAAGTCGTATCGGGTTGTGCTCTGCCAGTATCGTCCACGTTATTCGTGATATCGTCAAGTGAGGACGAACGCCACTCAAAGGGAATGTCAACGTGTCAGACGGTGGTGAAGTTAGAAGTCCGAGGGGATAGAGCTGCTGCGGGTACAGTGCGGGCTCGTCACCTTTTAGGAAATAAAATGGTTGTCGATAGCTATGTTTACGTTTCGGTCAAATCAGTTACGATAGGATAGCAACACCCGACGATTTAGACTCACATTAACTCGCGCGAGTTAATGTGAATTTGACTTCGGCAAATCCATATTGAAGTGCGGCGGAATCTCATTTTGATAGATCCCATATTTATGTTTGGTGACATCCCAAACAATTGGTTATGCCTTTCAGTTTTGATCCAGTGTTGGATTTAGCCGCAATTTTATTTCGGCTTTATAAATTTTCGGTTCCGGACTAATCCAGACGAAATGGCAGGTTGCCTTACAGTCGCAGTCGGTATACAATCTGGTATACACATTCTCGTGTATACCAATTGGCTTTCGTCTTTATCGCGGCTTTAAATTCGGCTTTTTAGAGCACCGTGGCGTCTGTATTAATAAATCGCCCAGAACAGCAGAAAAGATAAATCCGATTTTTCATCTTTATCCAATCCTGCCATCTCGTTTTGTTTTCACCCTAAATCTCGTTTGTTCGCACCTCAGTCTCCCACTCGTTTGGTTTTCACGAGATTGGCTGCGTGCACAGTAATTAAAAAGGGCAGTGGGTGGGGCTTTATCTTCCAAATACCTTCCAAATAGGAAATTGTATCCCCTATTCACCGCCATAAGTCGGACGCTTCATTCTGGAAATTGGTGGCGAGAAACCCAAAATCCCCCCTTACCATTCGAAACCCAAAATCCCCTCTTCGTATTCGAAACCCGCCCCAAGAAGCAGCCCTCGCCGATAGAACGCTACGCCGTTCGTTGCTGTCCCGCCGGTCAAGGATGTCCGACGAGAGTGACGCTGCCACTACCCAACCCCACCCATCTAGTGTGCCTCATGATAGCGAGGGAGAACTCACGACTGCAGCTTTCGGTGACAGAAGCAGTGATTCGGATTCAGAGAGCCCACCACGGATGAGATCCCACAAAAGGAAGAAGGAATGGCCACGTACGACAGGACGAAAACCTGCAAAGCGGCGCAAGAGAAAATCGCGCAGCACACCACGGCGCTCAGGCGGAACCAGCTCAGTAGATGATGGTATTAGCGACGGTAACAGCCTCTACGATGGCAACTCAAGCGACACTAGCACGAGTGGAGATTCTACAGAGACCTCCGAGATTAGTGGAGCAGCGTATTGGCGCCCAAGATGAGTCCATCTGAGTGCCTGAGGTTGATCGAAGGGTGTTTGCCAGCTGGGCGGAACTTGAGTCATACCTGAAGATTTATAGCTGGCGCACAAACCAGGTTTGTGAGTTCACATCTAAACATTTGCACAGACTTAGACTGTACCTGGGTTTTATGTTCGGTTCCATGTTTAAACGGTATTGTTTTGCTAACCGATTTTGTTGTTTTATCGAGCGGATTTACTCTATTCGGACCAATACACCTGTTCGCACGAGAAATCAAGGAATGATGCAGAACCAATCTGCGTATACGATAATTCCGGAGGAAATGTAGTTCTACAATAAGACTTACGTCTGTACAAATTACGGAACTTCTCGAGGGAGTAGAAGTAGTGGTTCGCGACCACGTCAAACCTGTAGAAAAATTGGCTGCCAAGCTCAGGTTCGTCAAGTCATATACTTTTATCGCATAGCAAGTCTAACAAATTACATGCGGTCAAATTTAGATCAAGCATGCGTTCGACTGGTGGGTGACTGGCAAGTGTTCATTACGAAGCAGAAGGCGTGTCATAATCACGAGGTTAGTACTCAAGTCTATCAGACCTATCATGAATCTCGTGCGGTGTCATACGATGAGGTTATACAAACGGTTCAAACTCTGCATCGTGCAGGAGTCGACAGAAAGCTCACTCTCGAATATTTATCGGAGAATACAGAGGTCGAGCCTACAATGAAAGGCGTCCATAATCTGGTTACCAAACTCCACCAGAAAGTTACAAATTTCGTACTATGGAGGAGCGTATTCAAGCTGCTTTGGAGAAGCTAACGAGGGTGAATAATACTCTCGAGGATCAAATAGCTACATCCAGTCACTTCCGTATAGTAAATGATATACCTACAAGGCAGTAATCATGTCACCCGAAAAATACACGAGCATGTCCATCCATCCGGGTTCAGCATGTACTCGTCAGGAAGGTCACCGTTCTTGGCTGCAGTGAACTGTAGCATTGCGTACGGTCCGAGGTGATAATATCGATATTCGGTGGTCGAGAAGTGCGAAATCGTATTGCAGTTTTACGAGCTGTAACAGCGTGTCGCGATACGGTGTTCAGCAGCCGGTTCATCGTTTCATCATACTCCATATTTACAAATACTCCAAATCAATTAATGCTTCACCGCCACATTTTCTCGTTAACTGTGCCAAAATAAAATTGAGATCACGCAATCATCTAAATTTGTCCAACGGTCGACTAGTTGCTTGAGCTTCTGCCAACTTGATTCCAGTCATATCTCGCTAGACATTCGCAATTTTACGAGCGAGACGACACACCATGCGGACTCACGTAGATGCAAACTTGCGGGGTTGCAAGCGCCATGTCCTCCGTCGCTACTGCAAAGGCAAGCGGTTTTAGCCTTGGCCAAGAGTTTTCAGCGACCAAGATGTCACCTGGTCCGGTGAAACTGCCAACCAAACCACCCATACCAACACAGACGACCGAACGTGTGTTTACGAGTGGTCGTCATTGAGCTGCACCCCCGGACGAAAGTGCTCTCTGTAGTACCAATTTGGTGACGTGACGCCGTCCCAGGTCTCTATAATCATAATACACTAGTTAGCAATCACCACATTCAATCGTTCCGCGTTGTGCGCACCTGTGTTTGTCTGGTTCCCCATGTGCGGTACGTTGCCTCTGTAAATCGAGCTCCATCTTCCTTGCCGTTTGTCCAGTTGGCGTCAAAATACTCGAACCACAACTTGTTTTTCTTATCTGGCCGAAATACTTATCGCTGCAATTACGTTATCATACGTCACTTCAGTCGGTGCGCTCACCAGCAATTGCACCAAACGCTCCATCTCGTTTTTGTCCAGGCGTCGAGATTGTACTTCTCCTTCGCGATTTCTTCCTGCAAGTACTTTACCACATAAAAGTGACAAAACAAAACCCGAACGCTTGGGAACTCTTCTTGTAACACAGACATCTCTGTAAATCTTTGTCAATTATTATAGCTGCAATCGAGTTGTAATCGGGCAGCCTTCTTTAGATTGTCTGCACGCAATTCGCAAGTTTTCTTTACGCTCATTCTCCAACAAACAGTGCTACAACACACATAACAGTTTCAAAAGTGCACACAACGTTAGACTTGGCACGGTTTGCAACACTTGAACAGTATAATACTGTTTACAAGTCTAATACCAACCTGAACGAGCTGTCTTTGCCCATGGCATCGTGAATCATAAAGCTAAACAACTTGTAGTTGGATGCGTTTGTGGCGTGGGTTGCATCGATCAACAGCACCTCAGGAAAATGTGCGAACATGGACCGTATGTGGGCCATCTGAAAGGAGATACATCCTACAAAATTCTGCTCTTACAAGCAAAAATTAAACACGGTTAATATCAGTGCATTTAAAATATAACCACAACATGATATCTCGTCGTTTGCATACACCCTAGCCAGATTGCCCTTATGCGAAGTGATGTCGTGAAGAACTATCGAAAGCTTCAGAATGAGACATTTATTGATGATGAGGCTGTACCGGTCTCGGACCGAGTCGATCCAAAACCGCGTACTACTCGCGGGAAGGACCAGAACGAGAAATATAAAGATTTGTTTGCAGTGGGGAGGCATATCATAGAAGCTGGATGTCGATGGGGCGCCACTGCCCCCAATGGAAGTACCTGGACAAGACGGAGTCTGACTCTAGAAGGTGCGATACCATCTCAGACGGTGAGCCAAACTTAAAATGGACACCAGTCGAAGATTGTGGTGGAAACTGAAAATGAACACACATCGAGGACTGGGGGGGAAACTCATAAAGGACAATTGACTGTTGAATCTAACCCCAGCGATGAGAACGAATCTTTATCCAGTTCCGGGACCGAGGAATATCGTGAACCGCCTCGACCGCTGTGGCCGATTTCTAAAACCAGCAGTAAGTCAGGAAGGCCAAAAGTTAATAAAGCTGGACGCAATAAGGCAGCTAAGGACGCTCTAAGCCAGACGTCGCTGATGGTAAATGATGTAGCAAGTGGAGATATCCCCTCCCTGGAACTTTTACTAGAAGCAGTCAAAAATGATGATATGTACAAGTATGCAGCAGGGTTGCGCGCATTGCCAGTGCTACCTAAAACGAAGCGTGCTAAAATATGTATATTTGAGATAAACAAAAAGCAGCCAGCTCTCGTGACGACAATTAGAAATGTACTACCGCTGCGGAGACTCGAAACATGCGACGCGCAAATAGCTCTGTTTCAGAACCGCTGGTTCAGTGACCACGAAACGCGAATGGCCCAGCAGGATATTTTCCCGTACCCGGGATTATTGCACTCGCGCCAGGACCGAGTCCGAATGTGATTGTCGAAGCTAGCTCCGTCCCTAATCTGGGTACCGGTGGTGTGGAATACATAGTGTAGTGAGGGGGACCCTCCGAGATGATGACTGCTTTCATCGAAGGACTGGCGCAGGTTGAGGTTGAGGCTCGACGAAGAAGGAGAAACGACCAAGACGTGGAGACTGCACGAAGGGATGTCAAGAGAGATAGTGCTTTTACTATGACTAGATCAGGGCGGAGGGACACGGATAAAGGAAGGAGAACGCATTATGTACACTTGATATAGGAGTAGGTCGAATGCTTCTCTCAGTCGTAAATCTTCCTAAAATCAGATAAGTGGGAACTAACAAGAGGAACTTATATTTCTTTAAACTAGTCTTCCTACTCGTCTACCACCTACGCCTTGCTAACCCGAGCCGATCATCTTCAACCGAACCAGCAGCCACCCCGAATCCAAACGGTTTTGGGAGGGTGCGCGACAATATTACGCTGATGTCAGGAAGACAAGTTTATACTGTAGAAACTCTGAAAGCAATGCGGTCCCGTTACACAGCAATGACCCATTACGATGGCATTGATACTGCTATTATATGGGTTGCTGGATTGATCGATGTTAGCGGGATGCTGGTAGCTCAGTGTGGAATGAAAGCATTTTGCAACAGCTAGAATTGGTGGACAGACTTAAGGATGTTGATCAACACTATTGGGCTAAATCATTGTGCGGAAGAACTATCGTAGGGCCGTGTATAGATCTTATTGTGCAAGCGATTATTAAGCGCAATAAGCATCTAGCTACAGTTTTCACACTACCTTCGGACGTACTACGCTTCCCTGCATTTGACACCAATATAATACAAGTTCAAGAAGTGTAGAAGCAGCTCAAAAGTGCAGTAGACGCCACGGATTACGAAAAAGACTTAGTTATTCTTGCTGCCATGATCAACTACGATTTAAACTATTAGTGTGCAATGGCGATGGATTTTAAGCACAATGAAGTGAGTATCTACGATCCACAGATGAGTGATAGGTACCAGCGCTTAAAAAAGTATCGGAAGGACAATTTGATGCCGCTGCTTCCGCCATCACGATCGTCCAAGCAACTGTGGTTTAAACGCGTTATGTGGGTCCCTAGATCGATATCTGCAACTGCGGCATCTTTGTGGTTATGTTTATCGAGTATTGTAGTCACGGAAAGGAGCCAACAGATCTTGAAGGCAACCTTTGATCTGCGATGCAGTTCTTTTGCTATAGGTACCTTAGTCATGTTTAACGTCTATGTAATTGTCTGGATACTACCAGTGCTTCTGCTAATTCTGTGTGTCCAAACTAAAGCTATTGTGCTGACAGCGCAGCTTTAGCTCGAAAACAATTAACGTGAAAACAGTGTGAGGACTTGTGAAATTTGAGCGCTTGATGCGCTTTATGGTACGAACTTTATGACTCGAGTTTTATTAGCGTGAGGACGTATGAAAATTGAGCGCTCGATGCGCTTCACGACGACATTCACTCCTACCAATGTCGCACGAAATTGGGCAGAATCTCACCCAGCAATAAGTCTATGAGTGGATGCCGGTATTCGTTTCTCTCCCACTTAATAACAGAAGTCTGACTTCACTGTCTCTGTGTTTGGGAGTGCAGTTGCCAGCGCGCCACAAATTGTTTGAAGTACAGTGCTGCACCTCTATTCGACACCTCTAGCAATGTATAAACTGTAGTTCTTATATATCAGTTGATTGTGCAATACAGTACATTATAGTCCATCCTCCCATCAAAACGTATGGCCTAGCAGGGTAGATATGGTCCACCTTGTCGAAATTAGAGGTGCAGCACTGAACTTGAAAGCTATCGACCACCCAACTTCGTATCCGGTCGTTGCATCAGAGCATGCGTTCAGAGATTGTCGCAGGGCATCATCGTGTCGAGCAGTCGTTTTGAACGGCATCCATCAGCTACAAGTTGTGCTTGATGCTCCATCACAAGGTCGGATACAATAACAACGCGACTCTTTGCTAGCGAATGTGGTAGTAAGGGGAAGTTTCACGTTGTCAGCTTGATTCAGCCAGGTTCTCATACCGGTAGTCGCATGAGACTACACAATATAGCACTTTGTATAGAAAACCGGGAATGTCATTTACGAGTTTTAAAAAAGGTAAGGTGCGGGAATTGGGGTGGAATTTCCGCAATTAACGAGGCCTGGTCATAATTAAAGTAAAATACATGCTGAAAATATGCCGGCGTCGTACAATATGTATCAACCCATGTCAAGCTACTGCTGTAGGACCCCTACAGCAGGTATGTTTTACTCAAGCACGGGCTGGGATCGACAGTTGGGACTCACAACGGGTTTGTAACAAATACGCTTTGTCACCCTGGAAATCACAAACTTTGTTTATTAAAAACCGAGCTCTCGTCTTTCAATACAAAGTGTACACTAGTCCTGTAATACAGATCATCCTGTCCTAAATGATCCCTCCCTTACATGATATCCTGCTATATTTGATATGGATGGTGTCTACCGACTCGGTTCCCAGTCATATGTATACAATACCTTGATATCCCTGTCTGCTGCTATATCCTAAAACCCAACGCTACTAGGGTGTCTGTCCGTCCGTCACGAACATTATATTTAGGCCGATGTTGGCCGAAACACGCTCATTGGCTGCCGAGCGCAGCGACGGTGGTCACGATTGGATAAAATACTCGGAGTGCTTTGCGGGACCGAAGGGCCAGCCCCAGCCTCCCCTGACCAACTATCGCGGCGAGTAGTGCAGCGAGCTCCTCCGAGCGGAACGGTCCCCTAACTACCGAAGCGTACGTAGGTAGCTAAACTATCTTAACCAACAAATACTTACCGCCGCGTAGCGGCGGCACTCGGCTAGTTTGATACCAAACTTGATACTTAAAACGGGGTGAAATATAGTGTAAGAGCCACAAACGATCATCAAGACGTGTTTTGCATAAATAATCTAAGATTGGCGCGTGTTGACAACGACTCCTTCTGTTTTAGTCTCATTTGGCGCGGACCCGAGCGCGAAGATTTATCATGGGTCCTCGCAAAAAAAATATAACTGTCAAAAACTGCCTAATGTAACATGCTTAATCGAGGAATAACACCTCACTAATTGATTATGCTGCTATACGTGATATCAACTGAAGCAACGGCAACTTTTATGTTTACCTGTTTCAGATGCAAAACGAGCTGTTTAGAATATTCCAGCTCGTTCGAGCCAAATCCCGCTGGATAAAGGCCAAGTCGAACACGGCCTTAGTTATTTATTTGACAGGATGATCTGTACATGTACTGCATGCACATGAAAGTGACTTTGTCGCTGCCTCGTCATTCTTTGTCATCCACTCGCATACCTGCGACACAAAAACAAGCTGGTGTTGCACGGATAAATAATGATCTTACTTCAAGGACCGGAACTGCCTGTCAGTTCTTACAGTTAACCTCATTAAATGGGGTTAAAACCTGGTACATGTATCATCAACTTTCGAGGGCTTTTTCGGTATTTGTAGGAATCCTCTCAAAGTCGTTTCTTCGTTGACTCGACAACATCCCGACAAATCAAACTGCCAGCACTCAAAAATACATCTTTCATCCGACCAGCGACCCACCGATCCACCAAAACCTTGGCACGCGTAACACATTTCAAGGTGTGGCCGCCAACAGTCTCCTGGTGTTTGCAGGAACCTGAGTGTGCGCTGGTCCAGCTGTCACTTTGGTAAGGGTAGATACCATAATCACTTTTCAGGGGAATCATCTATCCACCGATATTCCGGTACCTTAAGTGTATATTCGATGGGACGATTAGACGATATCCGGTGCATGAGTCTAGATGGTGGTACTGCAACCGTTAGTAATATATGCGTAGAAAGAGCTGAAATTTGTATTTTATAGTGCAGAAAATGGTATTTTACCGCACTTTTACCGCACTATAAATTTTTGAAATTTTCCAACGGTCGGCTGTGGAGAATCCCTTTGACCTAAATCAAAACAGCAGCGCCCAAATCAAGATTCCGCCTCCCTTTCATTGGTGAATTGCAGTGCCTGTGTCTCCTCCTATGGTGCGTGGACTGATATCTTTGTGACGTGTGTCCAGTTCGTACCAACTAACTCAACATCTATTTTAGGCAAGTAACGAGCCGTCCGGTGAGTACGCGTGGCGGGCCCATCCCGATCCCTTAAAGAACCACACGTGGGATAATCCAAAAATCCCACGTGGCAAGAAACGAGATGTTTTTGCTGTAGCATCTGCGGCCGTTCAGCTGGAGTATATCGATAACGTGAGCGACAGTGACGTCTCCTACGAAGACTTGTCTCCACCCCCGACTCCAAGACATGTCTTGAAGGCTCGAAGACCCCGCACTAGTGGCGTCCACAATTTACGCACGCAGCCCCGCGCTTTTTCCGAGCGTACCGGACCCGAGTCGCTGCGCAATATTTCTCCCCATTAGCCATTCGATCAAGTCTCGCCGTCCTCCAAGATAGCGCTCAGAAGGGGTGGATCTGAATAGAATATCACCAGTGCCGACACGGATGGTGTTATTGGACCGTTTTAATTCGGAGGTCGCTACTATAGAGGCACTGGAATCTTCTATTGGAAGCGTAGTGGAGGACGAGGGGCTATTTATGAGTGAGTTTGACTCTGTTTACGAGACGTGGAACGAATTTTTATCGGCAGTTCAGCAGCATGCAGATTCCACGTGGCCATTGTTGTCACGTCGAACCAGCTACAGCTCTCGACAAAGAAATCTAACGTTGACGCGACGAGGTGTGGTAGAAGGCGATCCAAGACTAGTACCGTCAAGATTTTTTTTTACTACTCGATGACCCTGCAGAGTACGCATGAAATAGATCACCCTGCCCAGGGCAATGGAAAAGACAGAGGAAGATTGTGCGTTATCTGAGCTGTACTGCCAAGGTGAAGGCACTAACTCGTTTGGGTTCCGATGGAGTGGGGGGGTTTCGTTTCGTGAACAGGGCACATAACCCATCCGACGCCCAGAAATTTTTCGTCACTACAGTGAAAACCGACGGATTACAGATTTTACGTTATTGCAGCAGGTCCAAGACATGCGAAAAGCTGGATTTACAGCTAAAGGAATTCTTCAACACATTCGTGAATCTACGAGTAATTCGCCTATTACATTTTGTATTTTTTACCAGTTTCTGATCCGTCTCATTTCTCTCTACGTTACTTTTTCGCAGGAAAAAGAATGGAGCTTCGGGACATTCAAAACATCATATTGACCCAGAAAAGAGAACGTCGTGGTCTGCTTATAGATGAGGAAAGGGCAATGGAGGTGCTTCGGGAGTTTTGTACAATCAAAGATAATTCGGCCGCAATTTCATTGTGGAAATGAGTGGCTTAATTCATGGTGCATTCTTGCTGGAATGAACTTTATTACAAAGAAGTACGTGGCGAAAAATGTGGGACTTGTATGTCCTGATTAGTTTCCGTTTGTCGATCCAGACAAAAAGAAGAAATGTGCTCATTCGCATGGAGCTTTCAAGGAGTCTGTGGAGAGAATTGTTGGGGTCGTGAACGCTGGAGGTTTCCACTGGGTAGCTTTTACATTGACAGGAGTGTTTCACCTGTTATTTGCACGATGTTCGACCCCCAGCAGTCTCAACGAAATTACAAGCTTCTGGAAGACGGATTAAGGGAGGCTATTACGTGTCAGTTGCCCGAATCAGACCAAGTTGCGTTTACCACTGCCGGCTTTATGACACAAAATGATCGGCACTCGTGCGGAGTCTGGTCTCTCTTTTATTTGGAGTCTATGATTACTGGACATTTGTGGAACGATGATTGCTACAAGTATGAGCAATATTATCGTCTTCGTTATCTAGCTCACTGCGCTGAAGACGCCGTAGGACAGACAGTTTAAACGAACGAAGCCATAGGGAGATATCGTGTAGGACAGATGTAGCAACGAATCCCGCGTCACGGTTAATCTAATATTACTATTTTGAGTCAAAATTTCTACAAACAAAACCAAAAAAATAACCGCAAACACATCTATCTACGAATGCGAACGTGAAAAGTTTAAAGGGAACACGCTGCTGATACCGAGCAAATTAGGTTTTTTTGTTATTTTTTGGTACGCCTCCGGTGTGATCCAAAAGCCAGTGAGCAGATGTTTTCTACGAAAACACGAAGGATAACTTTCAGGAGTAAGAAATATATTTTGTCGTGGTGTGGTGCACACCCGCTTTTTGAATTCAATATTTTGAAAATCTGAAACGAGTGACATTCGACGACCCCCCCCCCTCCCTCGAGAAGAAGCTGGAAGGCTGCGGCGCAATCATGGGACCGGACGCGATGGTACGCGACCTCACCCTCTCTAACTGTTTTGAAGCACGTCTCTAAGCATGTTTCATATCTAACTGTCTGTGCTTATCATTTGCGAATCAGCAAGACCTCCCACCATTCCCTGGCCGCAGAAGGAAAGACGTCCCGCCAAGACTCCTTGCGCAATCAATCATCCCAAACGCAGACCAGCTAATCGGTGAACGTACTAAAGCACACAAACGCCGAGAAGAGAACAAGAAGCGCCGAGACGAGATAATTGCGCGTCGCCAGGAGCGTGTTGAAGCGATTCAATCGGGTAAATTCAAACCAAACCTGCCTCCCGTGTATCCAGCCGCTTTTAAAACATTGCGCGCGTAGCGTATTGCACTGTCCCAGAACGAAGCTATCGCCGCGCATATGCAGTGTGACGGGGGTCACACGCACCGTTGCTTAGAGGAAGCGTAGCTTTAAACCTTGACAGACGCCCTGCGTCTCTGTCCGAAGTTAGCCGAAGAAAGCCCTGCTTTCTTATAGTAAATTAGGAAGCCCTCCCAATTTACTTGCACACTCGTAGGTTAGATTTAAACTGAGTATATATTTCAGATGTTATAAAAGAAGTACTGTAAAACTGTCTAAATAGTGCACTCTTTATAAGCACCAATCACAATGAGTGGAGGAGAAGACTTGGGACTCTCATAAGTACGAACCGTACTTAGGGAGATGGAGAGGTATCCTGTAATTACTGAATAGCCCAACTTGAGGTTTTAACCCATCAGGTGAAACACCTCAATGTGTAAACACACATCAACTTTGGTCGCAATCCAACAGTTGGAATTGAACCCCGTTACATGCAGGCACTGGGGCGTACTGTAAGAACACGCTCGTCATCTGCAGTGGTGGAAGTCGCGGGAGAGGAATCTGTTTCTGAGGTGCTGGATCAGATAGACGCCGAAGACGAAAACGAAGAAGCAGAATGTTTGAGCAGCGACTCCGATTACGAAGATGCGGATGACGTGATTTTACGGGATGGAAGTGCTGTGGATGAGGGAGATAGGAGCAGCGCTGACGAAGACCGAATTTCCGGTGTTTCACATAAACGACCCCGAAAAAACAGAAACAACATCAAGAAAGTCGCCACGAACAGCAACAGCACAATGTGGTGGGGACGGAACCCAGAATTGGGTGGGAATTGCTCGAAGGTTTTCTTGCCGCTGGCCGTCGTGGGAGGCATTTCACCGCGCGTTTGACAGCTTCCAAGCAGCGACATTTCAGCAGTTTGCGAGTCGTACCAGCACCTCGGTTTCTAGCCGCAACAAGCAAATTCGAGACGCCATTGAACGTGATGCCAAGGAGAGTGGTGATACGTGCGAATCAGTGGAGATTCGCAAAGGAGCCCAGTATATTCCAGACGAGTGGAAGCACTATTGTAAGACGCTTCGGTGTACACATGCTTGCGGACAAGCTACCCGCGGGACAGGAAAACGACAACATCGCAAGGTTCGCTCTACGGAATGCAGTGCTAAGGTAAATGCACGCGTCGTGTCCGGTTTTTCTGGGTGTTACATCGCACTAAAGGTAAGCGGACGCCATAATCATCCGGTCACGGAGCACGAGTGGTTCAACTACGCAGAGAATCGCACTATCACTGATGAAGCGCTTACTGCGGACGTCGCCAACATGCACAAGGCTGGTGCTCATGCAAAAGATATTCTATCGTATCTCCGCGAGCAGTCTGGTGCGTTTTGTAAACTTTTGGTGTAATTTCTGTTGATTTCCAATATTTGCACTAACACGGATTTTGTATGATGTAATTTACAGGAAAGCTTGTAGCTCTCCGGGACGTTCATATTTGGTTCAGAAATTCAAAAACAAGCGGAAAGCTGGACACATGGATGCTGAGCGGGCTCTTGCTGTACTTGACGAGTTTAGTGCGGAGTGTGAAGGCAATGTAGCTGAGATTATGGTGGATGCGGAGTCCAAAGTTGCGCGCTGCGTCACGTTCCAAAGTGCTTCGATGAAGCGTTTATTTCGGGCATTTCCTGACGTGGTTATGGTGGACGCGATTCATGATACTAATGCTAATCGATACAAGCTTTTTAGTGTTGCCGTTCATGATGTTTTCGGAAAGGTATGTGTAGACTAAGTTTGCTTTAGTATGATATTTCAAGAGTGGTTTGATAATATATCACATTAGGATCAATACGTTTTTCATTCTCTGATAGAGAGCGAGGAGAAGGCGAACCTGCGCCTGGCTATCAATTGCTTCAAGAAGCACAACCCAGTTTGGGCAAATGTGAAAGTTCTCGTCACGGTCAAGGCGATGCACGAGAAAGCTGTTCTCCGGGAATCTTTTCCTGAAGCTCGACTGTTGTTATGTCCATGGCACGTAATAACGTGGTTGAAGAAGCAGGCTACGCGCTTGCTCCAAAGAACAAGAAACAAGTGAAAGGGATTTTAAAGGCTCTCGTCTATTCAAGAAGCGCACAAGAATATCAGGATTGCAAGGACGCGCTTCTAAACACACTGGGTGGAGACACAGATCACCCTATGTATCAATTCTTTTTGAAGAACTGGGATGTGAACCAAGAGGAGTGGGTTTCTTTCAAGCGGGGTAACGTTGCACACATTGGCAATAACACGAATAACCGTCTGGAGAGCAAATGTGGAAAGACGAAGCAAGTGGTGGAGTCATATTCACGTTGGACGAAACGATTTCTACCCTTATAACTTTGCAAAGGTTTGCAGAGGACGAGTACGTTGCGCAATATCACGAGGTGGGCACGCGTGAACTATCCATCGAGTCGAAAAAGTCCTCAGCGGTGGGATAACAGTCTCGTAATTACATTTGAACCGAACATGCATGACGTGTCTGCAAGGTAGCAGGTACGCTTCATGAAAATGCAGCCACAGCTTGCAGCCTGCAATACGTACAACATTTTAAAACGACACTAACGTTAGTCATCACACAAAAACCACACCGGAATAATACAATAATGCCCCCAACAATATTTAGTGTTCTCTTACCGATGTTTCCACCACGTGTGAGATTCCAGTGCCCGGCCGAAACAAAGTCGCTCTTCCGGGTACGCTAAGATCCATTTCGTAATCTGCTGTCGGACCGACCGCAATTGCGTGCTCATCCGACACCATTTTCAAAGCAAATTCACTGATTTGCATTCCAAGAGTGACCAATTCTGGATCTTCGCCGAGATCTGGACGGCCCACAAAACAATATTGACAAAGGCGGTGTTGGATCTGGAGGTTTCAATACAATTAGCTGCCCTGTCATTCGAGAACAAACTGCTTCGACGTCAACGGATAAGTACATCCAGGCCAAGGCGTTGACGGAGAAGATAGTCGATCGGATGGCACTGCAGACAACTCCTACGTACCGCGTAGCATTTGAGTGTCTGCAAGGATTCTATGAGGCGCTGGAATCCGATGATATTCCCCAGTTTGTGCTGAGGATGGCCGCCAATACTTCATTAGCAGACACAGCTCAAAATTTTGCGCAAGAAATCCGGGGTCTCACACAGATTTCCATCGCCAGTCCGATATCTACAATCTCGACAAGACCTGCACCAGAAGCAGTACAAGAAGAAGAAAAGGACGATCCTACTCATCCACAAGAAGGACTAGTCGATGTCAGTGTCGAGACGAGAGCAGATGAGGCAAGTGAACATGTGGAGTCGACAAGTAATTCAACAGTACCTACAAGTGACACAGGAATTCCACCGTCGAGCACCGGAATGGCACCGGAAACACCAGAAATTGGTTCAAAGCAGGATCCAATTTGTGTCGACCCTCCCCCGCGTGTAAGAGGACTCTCCAAACGTGAAAAGCGACGTCTTGCTGGTGGAAAGGAGCTGCGAGAGGCGCGTGGACTTGCGGAAAATATACGAGATGGTAAGAAAGCGCGTAAAGCTCGCCTGGGCGATGTCGCTGCGCTCCTGGAAGGACCGTACAGTATGGATCTGGCAAAAGGAATGGTGGACACGCTAGAGATGGAAGACGTGGAAATTCAAGGAAAACTTTGTGTTCGCCCGTACAATGTCGGCCAGCGCGTTCCTAAGGTTACTCGAATTCCGCAGCTAGACAAGTTTCGCGAGGCAATCGAAAGAATCAAAGAGATTGATAACCTGGACCTACTGGCACACTGGCCCGACTACGGATCTGCTATGTTCGGCCATCTTGAAGCAATGGCAAATGTTGTTGATGCACGAAACAGATTTCAGGCTGTGCAGTTTACTCTGGACTGGATAGCTGGCGTTGAGTGGCAGGTTCGTGATGTCCTGGAACCCTTCACCGACTGCAGCGATCTTACAAAGGTATGCTTTTGTCCTATATATTTGGTTGTAACTTACCGGTAACTCTTGTTTGTCTATGACGCAGCAAACGTACAAAAAAGCAGTAAACATAATGCTGTTAGGCAAAGTTCGACTAGGCCCCGAGTGGTCTCTAGGTTTTTCGCTTGTGGACTTCCGTGAAAACCTGTGGCTTCATAGCTCATCGATTATTTCGGCAATGCTCGCCTTGCAGCAGATGTACCTGGGCGTGGGCGTCGTCAACCCAAGCTACCATGATCTCGCGGGACTGAGTACGAAGAAAAAATCGCAGGTGGATTTGGAGCTTTCGAACCATCGAATGACCGCATTATTGCGGTCATTTGCATTGATTATCATTGGGTTGCATACTTGGTCGACAAACGCAGACGCACTTGTTACACGTTTGACCCACTTCAGCTACAGTCCAATTTTGCGGTCCTGAAGTCGAGCGTTCAGGCCATCATCGAGTCTCTAGTGATTTTGAAGGACGAGCTAGTATACAAGGAGATCAAGTGGTGCAAACAAAAGGACAGCAGCTCGTGTGGATTGTGGTGCCTCGTCGTTCTAGAGTTGCTACTTGCTGATCAGAAGTGGGGAGACAGTTTGTATGAGGTGCAGTCGTATCTTCGTTTGAGGTACATGTTCAAGGCAATCGGGGTCCAGCAGTGCGTGGTGGTTAACGAAGAAGAGTAGCCAATAGTACATGTTGCGTATATATGCTTCAACATTGAAAAGATTTTGCATATATATTTGTTCTGTGTCAATTGTGTTCCTACCGGAAATACACCGGAAATTTTGAGAAGGGAGATCGCTTGAAAACGCAAAGTCCACAAGTTCCTATATTTAGAGATTTTTTGGGAGGGTCTTCGCAAGCTACTTTTAGGCCGTCATTTACTTTAACTTACCCCATCCGTGTGATACCCATCTGCTTGAAGTCGCTTCAAAGACGAGTCAATTGCCTAAGTACAGTATCTTGCCAGTTAATGTCGATCACATGTATTGAAATGATTGGAACTGCTTCCGGTATCTGTAACATCAGCCAGTTTAAAGTGTCAAACGAAAAAAATCACAAAAATACAAATTCTTCACACGGTAAATTACATGACAATACACATATCTTCGTCATTTATTATAAGGCAAAGTAACGCGACAACTGGGGAGGAATTATCGGATGTCCACTTGGAATTTTCACAGGGGATACTGTAGTGGCTGTGCTTAAACCAGTACATTTGCAATAAGGATCACTGTCATTTTCTTTTCAGTAATTTTATGAAAACCGCTTATAGGATACTCCTCACCCCCTTTTCTTGATGGCAGTGCTTCGCACACTGCAGCCTGAGCACCAGTCGTCCGGACACCTCAGGACCTTCTTACCGAGCCCGGGTGAGCTCGCGCGCAGTTGGGTACATACGCTTCCACGCCTCGTCGTATTAGTACCACCTGGTTGCAAACGCATGCCTTCTTGCGTGCAGCCACTGGGGTAGCAACAGAGTGCCGGTCGCATCTGATCTTCTAGTCTTCAGCCTGAGGGCGAGCTTGGAGCACGAGCCATTTTAATATTTTCGAGGGTGCCCGACCTTCTTCGGCAAAAAGACAGGCTCAACCTCTTCATCACTCGACATGCCTTCACCCTTGAAGACGAAAAAGACCAAAATAGCTCGTTTTCAAACATGCCAGACTCTCTAATAGTAAAGTGACACTAAGGATTCTTGTATTTAGCAGTTTATGAATTTCAAGTTGGGTATTAATAAGGGCACGTGTTGTTGTGCCCGACTCAAGTGGTCACATAATATTTTTAAGCTTCAAGTTTGTATCGACTGCCCATCACGCCACTTTTGCCCATCTTTCTTGAGAACCGATGTCATTGCGGTCTTTTGGCTTTGCTTCGCAAAGGCAGTCGCTGCGATAAAAAGATTCTAATCTCTGGCGAGTACAGTGCTCGGCTCGCCGGAAAGCTCGGTGCTGGGCCCGCCTACGCAAATACCTCGCGGCCCTGCTTCGCAGGCACCCCGCGCGGGTTTGCTGTGGCTACGCACGCTCGCAACCGCTCACCTCCGTTGGCCCTTTTATGTTCGTTTCACCCGCTCATTTCCAGTCGGGCACAACAACCACTCTCATTAATAAGTGAGTGGGTTGCCCCGAGCGTCTCCAGGAAAAATCCGACTGAATATCCACTTGGATAAGATAATTCCTCACAACTGGGCGTTAGTAACGCCATCGGGTTTATTGGAAATGAGATAGAGGGTACAGTTCGTACGGTGGATATTTTTATTACTAAAACATGTAGTTTTATTGTTTTTATATATCATCGTCCCTCTTTAACCCGTTCCCTATTTACAGCCTTTTTCCAAATGCTGGCACTGTTTCACTAATTGTTTCAATGATGATTGCTGGTTCCAAATGCTGACACTATTTCTGATGCTGGCACTATTACTGTAGAACTATCGATCTCAATCCTATTATATATTTTCCTTCTCAAGTGCGCATTCTAAAACGAGCGCTTCGCAATCGCAGCCACCTGACGTGCTGTCGTCTTTTCCACACCAGGACACCCATTGTGCTCGGCGTTTAACGAACTTAAGAAAAATCCTTTTGCGCCCTTGCGTTTAGATTTCAAGACAATTGCCTCAAACGAGCACGGGGTCTTACTTTTATAGACAAACACGGTACGGCTGAAGCCGGAATATTATCGGCGTTGCACCGTCCTCTTTCCCTGCGCCAACGAAAACTCTTGGATATGGGCAGTTGATCAGGACGGGATTCGAAGATCATCTTGAGACGCAGTGAAATCGAACGTCCTTGTGCATCTTGAACCGTGACTACTTCGACTGTACGCTAACCATACCTCCATTCATTGAACCAACGCTGTCTACATGGTATGTTGAGGGTCTATGAAGGAATGGAGTTTTGAAGGCACAGTCAGAGTGTCAGCATTATTAGTGCCAGCATCAGAAATAGTGCCAGCATTTGGAACCGGCAATCATCATTTGAAACAATTAGTGAAATAGTGCCAGCATTTGGAAAAAGGTAGTGTCTGAGCCAAGATATATTATACGGTACAATCGTCGTCAATTGCCGCGTGAACTTCAACGGTGGCGTGAATGGGTCGCGAATCGGATAGCATTTTTTAGGTATACCTTCTCGGCAGTAATTGTCATATTTCTCAAATTGATCTCGAAACAGCTCTCATGTTTTTATCGGTGACACGGGGCAGTGTATTGTAGGACGTACGGAAGATCAGTACTGTATTGGTAGCGGCAGCACATATTGACAATTGCTACATTGTTTCGACTAAAAGGACACTAACAATCGACATCCTCCAGCAGGTATTGCAGCTTGATTTTTGCTGCATAGGGGTCAATTTTTTTACTGAATTACCAGCTGCGTCAACAAAGCGAATGATGCCCTATTAGGAGCCCGTGAAAAACACAGCCTGTGATACACTGAAGTGAAGAGGACTTTACGTTCTCACAAGTGCGTAGTGGACTTGAGATGCCATTACTCAATTGAGGGCGTAAGACAACACACTACGAAAGCAAAAGTCTTCAAGACCCAAACGCTACCATGCAACTTACCAAGTTCCTCTTCTTCGTCGTCGTCGCTGTACTGAGTTTGTCGGGGGCTAGTGCCAAAGCTCGAAAAATCGTCAAACACAAGAGCCGAATCGTCATCAACCGCAGCCACAGGCTCAGGAAGTAACTCGTCTGCTTCCAAAGGATCTGAAAGTACCAGAGCACAGAAGAGTACAAAATGGCGTTTTGAGGGGTGCTTTCTCAAAAATAAACACTCTTATCAGTTTCTTTCGTCTCTGTACTTGACTGCTTATCATCAATCGAAGACTTGGCTATCTGTAATACTACGTAGTACTTTCTCCTAGATTTTAGACAGGATATTAAAGACGTAATGTTCAAGAGCCACAAGTCGTTTAACTCGTCGAATCGCTAAATGCAACTTGCACCCCAGCCAAGCTTCGAACTCTGGGTTGCACCTGTCGCCTATACCCCTCGCTATCTTACTTGCACCCCAGCCAAGCTTCGAACTCTGGGTTGCACCTGTCGCCTATACCCCTCGCTATCTGTCGCCGACGCATCTCAATTGGAAACGGATTTGCTGTACACGCTATTCCCATGTATCGAGCGTTATAGCTCATGGCTTCTACACCACCAGGCCAAGCGCACTGCCGATACAAAGTACCTTTGCATGGAGCCATAAGTTCGGGAGTCGGAGTCATGGCTTCTACACCACCAGGCCAAGCGCACTGCCGATACAAAGTACCTTTGCATGGAGCCATAAGTTCGGGAGTCGGAGGTCCTTCAAGATCACCCGGTTGTAAAACAGGACCGCAGGTTGTGGCGTCAAACTTTTCGACTGCTGCGAGGGTCGCTGCCGTCGCTATATTTTCTGAACGATCGGATGCTAAGCAGCTCACAGCGGGACTTCCCCAAAGTGGATGCACTCCACAGTTTAGGTTTTGCAGATCACAAGTCCCAAGAAATCCATTGCAACACCAAGCTCCACGGTCAGAAGCAGCAAATGACTTGAGGTCTTTGATTGGAGAGAAGTCGGGCAATGTGCTGATGGCTGTCACGCATGATAGTACCAACCGCTCGAGGTTTGCTACATTGTCAAATGTCGGGACCTCTTCGAGGGAAAGGAAAACAGCCAACGTGAGCGACTTTAGGTTCGTGAGTCCGTCGAACGATGGGAGCTTCACCATTGGAATAAACGCCGCGAAGTGAATAAAGGTGAGTGATGACATGTCGTCAAACATATCGTCGGGTAGAACAACCATGGGGCTCGTAAATTTGCTCTCAAGGTGCCTATGTAAGT
>JAIKVB010000183.1:0-37591 GCA_024679045.1 Phytophthora brassicae | reverse complement strand
AAAATCTGAATTGCAACTGCAAACAACTGCGGATAGCGCAAAACAGCCAAGCAACATTCGTCCTTTAAAGGATTAAAAGCTGAAGATTGTTCCTCGCCAGTGGAAACCAATCTATAATCCACAACTGAAAATCCGATGCAGTAGTGTACACAATACGAAACAAGTGAATCTGCCTCTAATACATCATCCTTTGCAGCTTCCGATACAATTTTGCAGTGAGCGAGTGTGTTACCGATCAAGTCGCCAAAACTGCCAAACGAAATAGAACTACAATAGCAAAAAAATAAGTAAGAAGCACAAACGAGAGGGTTTCATATAAATCTATAAGGAATCGTACCTGATAAACTGTCGTTCCGCCTCTGCATTAGAAGTAACAAGACTGTAAATTGACTGCAACGACATCCTCACCGCAGAATAAGAGCTGTCATAATCGCCATTAATGGTAGAGCCAGCACGAACCTCCCATTTCTTTGCCACTGCACACAACGTCCCAAACAATGATAACAGTACGTCACAATCCAGCAGAGCGCTGAAGAATCGTTTACGCTCTAGCCCTTCGTCAAAAGAGAACATTTGGTCATTAACGTGTTGAGTTAAGCTCGCCATTTGTGCCGATTTGGGGCGTAGTAGTACCTCAAGATACGCGAGTGCTCCTTGCAACACCTCCACGTTTCCTGGAAATGCTAGTGTGACTTCTCCGTCTTGTGGGAAGTAAACTGCCAGTGTAACGTATCGAATCGCTTGCAATAGACAGTTGACTGCGTTGTGAAGTGCTTCCTCTTTCTCGTTACGCTGGAATAATAACGATAGTCGTGTGATAGATCCCCACAACACAAGACCTTCTTGCTGAAAAGAAAGATTTCCAATCAATGTACAAATGCCTTCAAGCATAGGTAATCCACAGAGCGTACGCTCATAGTACTGTCCATCCATAGCAGTATCACAGTGATTACTGTGGACTCCATCAGTAAACAGCTTCATGATATCAACGAGAACAAGGTAATCTATTCGGCTCACTGCACGATGTTGTGGCGCTCGTCTCCGTGCTCTTTGATGGCAATGTGATGCTAATAGTGAAATGATAGCACTTTCTTCAACACAAGTTAGTTCACGAAGCGTATCGATGGGATGGCCATTACCGACTGTACGGGTTGGATATTCCACTCTGATTTGGGTCGAGCCTGCATCAGAGGAGAGAGTGCTTGTCTGCTCGAGAAAGAGAGTCACCAGTGTACTCATGAGACCAACCGAGCGAAATACTCCATGGTAGACATCATCAAACCGGAGTAAATTCGTGCTGAATGCTAGCAAGGCATGCATTGAGCGGCTTTGAAAGGTATCCTGATCAGCAGAAGCTAAGTTAACTGTTGGCATTTATCATACTTTGAATAAACAATCCACACCAAGATTTTGCACTGACCTTCTGAAAGAAAGCGTTTATAGCAGCAAGTTCAGTGAGTGGGATGACCTTCGCTTCAATGGCAATTGCAGAGAGAACTGATAAAACAGTGTGTTGTGCCATCTCGGAATAATCATCAAACTGTTCAATGATTCGTTTTATGACGTTGCTTTTCTGTAAAGTCAACAAACAATGAAGTTAGTGGAGATACACAGAGTCAACCTAAACGAAGGTATACGTACGCTCACAAACTCATAATCAAATCGATACGCCACGACTATCTCGCATAGCTTTTCAAGGAAGTAACACTCAAGCCGTTCACGATTATCTCGCAATATTCCCGAGACTTGGTCATCACATTCCAGCTCTTCTTCAAGCTCTGACTTTCGATGTAAATACGCCAGCAGATCCGAGAGAAGTCCAAACGCTTCCGCGTTAAACAGAGACTGTCCCACACTGGGCTGCGTCACATCAAAGGCCAGCTTAAACGCCTGGTTCTGGTAAATATCGCTTCTTGGGAGTGGGTTTTCATTCCCTGATAAACACAGCGCTACGACAGCATCAGCCATGTATTGGCCACTTTGGTGAAAAGATGCAAGAGAATGTAAAGCGTCATCTTCTTCACTGATTGCTTTCTGTTGGAGTTCAAATATCTGTGTAAACATTGCGAGAATCTTGTGTCGCTGTCGGTCTGTGTACATCTGTCTATGCAAATCATACAGACCAATAGTAAATGCCTTTCGTAACGATAGAGCTGTGACCAGTACAGTTTTCGCTAGTACGTCAATTCCGTTGGAATGTTGTATCAAATCAAGTAAACAGCGTTCCTCATACAATTGCTTCACCATTGTTCTCCACTTGTTTGCCTGTAAAGCTTTAACCAGAGCTTCCACTACCTGACCCAACAAAACACAATTAAAACACACAATTGTCACGAATCTGTAGTTAATTAACCACAATAATATAAACAAATACCTTCACAACAGCCAGTTGTTGCCTTCTTCCATGAAAAACCAAGTGGAAAATACGGTGTAAAGTACTTGACTCGCTTAGTTCCTGAACTGCTTCGGGGGATGTCACGAGCACTGCCAATACGTCCAGTATCACTTCTACTAGCTCTCCAGAACCATTTGTATGTTCATCACTAAGAGCTTTCACCACTTTAACAAAAGTCGATGGGATCCTTTCTCCAACCAGCAGTAAAGCTTGTGCGTTGTCTCCTTTAACCAGTAAAACTTGAAGAATCTGCAGTAATTGCAGCATTTGGTTCCTCTCAGCTAATAAGAACTTGGCTTTTGTATTGCCATCCAGTCGTCCGACATTGAACTGCTCTAGGGCGTGACTAAAGCAGGCGCGCAGTCTCTGAGAGCCAACACTAACCAAAGTATTAGCATCTCGAACGTTCAGCAGTTTCCTGTCGCCCTCACCATCCTGAAAAGCCTGTGGTTCGACCACTAAGACATCGTAGAGCCAGTCTAGTGCTTGTTGACGCTCTTCCTCCTGTGCTGACGTCGCAAACGCTGCCACTTTGGCGTGCAACTTCTGTGCGACTGCGGTCGTCCGTTTCTCCGCCAATTCTGAATCTTTTGGGGCCGTACAAGGCTTAAATGACGCAGATCCAGCTCGTCTAGGAGATACAGATGTGTCTGGTTTCAACTTGCAAGGTGGCTACACTATTATTACTTGGTGGTTATTTTTTTATCACCAGTGGTTGCGACCTTTTATCCCGTGGGCAGTCACGCTACGTATGTTTGGTGGTGACACACTTTTTATTGACAGACCAAACACCTCTTTTCGGTGCAATAACCACCCACTCGTACATTTTAGCTTAAAATGACGAGTCGGTTGACGTTAACACGAGTGAAGGAGCTGAGTCCGGCACTAGCCAGTAAGGAAGTGAGTGTGAAGGTGATCGTACTGGAATGCAATGCCAAGGATGAGAACAACGCCAGCAACAATGCGACGCTCTTAGTGGGGGACGACTCAGGCTGTGTGAGTCTTGTACTGCCCAAGACGGCGGCGCTGCACATGCGGCTGGGCGACGTCTTGCAGCTGACCAACTCGCAGCTTGTACTTAAAAGTAATCGCGTGTATTTATGGGGTGGCAAAGTGGAGCGTGTTGGGGAGTTCCTGCTGCTTTTCAAGGAGAGCTACAACGTCAGCAACGTCACGTGGGTGAAAGATCCGAAGAATCCTGAAGTCTTGGTAGGAAGAGCAGCAATTGATGATGGTTCTTCTTGGCTTCTTTTTACTACAGTAAACTAACGTATTTCTTATTATTTTTGCTGTTTTTTATGAAGATTCCGGGACGCAACCCCGCCAAGAGACCCAAGCCTGCAGTCAAGTAGATTGGAGCTGTTTTAGGATGGACCTAGATGGAAGTACATGTTGAAGTGGCTCTAAGTTTTGTTATGTTGTTTAGTGTTGAGTTTTGGTTCGTAGGCGTCCAATGTGTGACTGGCATTTTAATTTGTAGGACTTCGGTCAGTAATCTTTGTGAACTCCAGCACCAATTCTACATGCAGTCCTCACCACATCATTTACCAGTCTTCATGTGTTTGGAGGTGTTATCGCAGAGAAGCGGAAAAGTATCCATCGACAAAGTAACCCTCTACCTGATTTCTTGCCTGTGGGAACTTTTGTCCATGAATCCAAGAACCTTTATCCTCTTCGCACAATTTGTCTGCACCTGAAAAAGTTCTAAGGAAGTGACTTTATTCGAGTGGCATAATCCAGGACTTGCTGAAACTGTGCGAAATCTTCTACTTCGAAGTAAACAAAGATTGTGTCAGCGCCAAGCCATTAGACTTGTTCAGCTCCTGGATCGAAGTACCTTTTGTTTTTCGATCACGCCACATACGTTCATGAAGTTTATGGGGAAGCTGCCGAATAGATTTCTTCAATGTGTGCGGATGAAGTAACAGAACTCGATCCATTTCACTACAACAAAATTGCAGACATGGCATTAGCTATGATGCGATTTTTTTGGGGAAAGAGAAGTTAATGGTGGATATTTAACTGAAAGTGGCTTATGATCGCAGGATCATAACTTTCAGTATTATTTAATTAATACTGTACCTCATGGGGACACGGTGATCACATTTTTCGTGCATTTGCCCAACTGTTATCTGTGTGATAGTCAGCCAGATTTACTCAGTTTTCGACCGTCATTTGGACGTCTTGGGTGTGTACAAGATGGATACAATCAGTGTTGTTTTCATTGTTGTAGGCCCACAGAAGCAGCAAATATAAAGCAGCAGTAATTGCAGCTTTCGCTACCGTCAGCTTTGCTCGGGGTCTTCATCTCGCAGTGTGGTATTTAGAAAAACGACAAGAGCTCTATGTTGGCCAAGACTTGAGGTTGATAACGTCTCGCTAGACGCAGTCATGGTATTCATCTCCACCGAGTTGCTCGTTTCTTGTGCGTTTGGAGGAATAACCTTCAAGCAAGTCTCAGTTTTGCGTCGCGGTTTCTTGTTGGTATGCATGGAATTGCTCGTTCCTTGCAAATACTGAGGCAAACGCTGTTCTGGAGAAATCACTTTTACACAAAGTTCCAGTTTGTGTCGTGCAAGCGGATCCTCACGTCGTTGCCGCTGCTCAATCTGTTCAATCCACGTGGAAGCTCGAGCCTTGCGGAACGAAAACTTTCTAACGGATGGAATCTCCGACGTAGATTTCCACTCACCAGCACTGTCCATTGATCTCGAATCAGGTCGTCCACCCCAATGTGTAAGTCGATCAGGTAGACGAAAGTCCTAACGTCAACAACAACCAAATGCTAGGTAAGTAGACAATTATACACACAGTAATGCCAGAATACTTACTCCTTTCTGTCGAGATGGTGGGTCTGTGAGCAGCCCTTTTGGTTTCTTCATAATATCATAAGACCCAGGCCCAACACATTCTGGAGTGGCAGCTTTCTACCAAAAAATAATAGTAAGACATGTGTCCTCTGTTGTACTTTTAGTAACAAACTTACAGTGTTGAATCGCTTAGTGGTACTGCAAAGACTGGTGCCTCGTAAAGAGCCTGCGTCATGGCAGTAAAGCGGATGGTTAACAGTTTGAAATCATAAGCGTGTGAGCAAAACTCTAAAGTCCGTACGATGAACGTCGTATCCCATCGTGTTACGGTTGGAGCTGTAGAGTTGGTCCGCACTAAGACATTCATTCCGGAACGCAGTGCCTGGCTTCACTGTCGTTCTTGGCAGACTCGAATCGATTATGGGGCCGTTAGTCGCCCACATTCGCTTTGAGTCACGTGCGTAAACCTGTTGGTTTGGTTGCCGTCCACTTTTTTTGAGTGCTGTGTTGGCACGCGGATCAAAGAAGAAGGACTCGCGGAAGGGCGAATATGAGGCCCGTGAGACCCCCACGCAACGTGTCTGCGCCGGAGTCATCCGTAGAGGGAGAACTTCAGGACCATCTCGCCGTAGAGACGAAGGTAGCATCGGTATGTTTGGAGCTTCCTGACGACGGAGGTTGCACATGTATTAATAGGTCAACTTCAACCTTACCACCGAAATAGATTATGAACCTATTTGAAGTGCGTCAGAGACTTCATAACTCAAGGCAAAAATGTATTGAAAGCGAATGAAGCAAGCGCAGCAAGTTAAGAAAGGTAATAGGATTCTCTGTTCTGTAGATGCCGTGCCACTAACCTCTCTGTTTGAGTGTAGATAGCTAAACTACTCACGCTGCGGTCAGCAATGCGTCGAATGTTAATGAGTTTGCCCGCAACCACAAAAGACGAAGGAGGCCGTAATTACGAGTACGTGTCTACATCATCTCATCCATCTCCTCGTCCTCATCGAACTCGCCTTCCTCTTCTGCGGTGGCATCTTGGTACTGCTGATACTCAGACACGAGATCGTTCATGTTGGACTCAGCCTCCGTAAACTCCATCTCGTCCATACCTTCACCTGTGTACCAGTGCAAGAAAGCCTTACGACGGAACATTGCCGTAAACTGCTCGGACACACGCTTGAACATCTCCTGGATAGCGGTCGAGTTACCGATGAATGTAGTGCTCATCTTCAGTCCCTTGGGCGGGATGTCACACACACTAGCCTTGATGTTGTTAGGGATCCACTCGACGAAGTACGAAGAGTTCTTGTTCTGCACGTTCAGCATCTGCTCATCAACCTCCTTCGTACTCATACGTCCGCGGAACATACACGCGGCAGTTAAATAGCGGCCGTGGCGAGGGTCGGCGGCGCACATCATGTTCTTAGCGTCGAACTGCTGCTGGGTCAGCTCAGGCACCGTCAGGGCACGGTACTGCTGCGAGCCACGCGAGGTCAGCGGGGCGAAACCAATCATGAAGAAGTGAAGACGCGGGAACGGAATCAGGTTCACGGCCAGCTTTCGCAAGTCTGAGTTCAACTGACCCGGGAAACGCAGACAGGTGGTGATGCCGGACATGGCGGCGCACACCAAGTGGTTCAGGTCACCGTACGTGGGGGTGGTGAGCTTGAGCGTGCGGAAGCAAATGTCGTACAAGGCCTCGTTATCCAGGCACATGACTTCATCAGCGTTCTCGACAAGCTGGTGCACAGAGAGGGTGGCGTTGTAGGGCTCCACAACCGTGTCTGACACCTTGGGAGACGGGCACACGGAGTACGTGCACATGATACGGTCCGGGTACTCCTCACGGATCTTGGAGATCAAAAGCGTTCCCATACCGGAACCAGTACCTCCACCAAGCGAGTGGGTGATCTGGAATCCCTGCAGGCAATCACAGCTCTCGGCCTCCTTGCGGACGACGTCCAGCACCGAGTCGATGAGCTCCGCTCCTTCAGTGTAGTGTCCCTTGGCCCAATTGTTACCAGCGCCTGTCTGGCCGAACACGAAGTTGTCCGGGCGGAAAAGCTGGCCGTAGGGGCCGGCGCGGACTGAGTCCATGGTACCAGGCTCCAGGTCCATGAGGATGGCGCGGGGGACATAACGGCCGCCCGTGGCTTCGTTGTAGTAGACGTTGATACGCTCCAGCTGCAGGTCCGAGTCGCCGTGGTACGAGCCCGTAGGGTCCACGCCATGCTCATCAGAGATGACTTCCCAGAACTTGGCTCCGATCTGGTTTCCGCACTGTCCGCCCTGGATATGAACGAGCTCTCTCATGTTGCTAGTTTCTGTTTGAAAGGAAAGAAGTTGAGTATTAATAAGAGAACAAAAAGATCGCTAGACGTCCCTTCCCCCCCTTTCCCCTTCGTATGCTTTAATTTCCTCCCTTACTGCCAGATGGAAGGTCGAGGGGATTCGCACAAGATAAGGGTGAAGAGAAGGGAGGGGGAGGGGGCTGCGAGCTGCCTCGTACCTGTTGCTTTATGTGCGCGACGACGGGTTTCCTGCGGCGGCTCTTGGCTGGCTGGCGCGGGCTCTGAGGAGAATTCGGACTTTTGACGAATGAAGCAGCTTTGCGTTTGCGGGCGGCGACTGGGCGCGCAGGATAAATTACCACTACCGTCAAATTTGGGTTTTGAAACGGTGGAGACCATCACTCCGATAAGCATACAAAATACAAGTTTGAGAGTGTGGAAAGGCCGCCGAATCCGAAACCACTGGTTTGGGACAGGTGACACGAATCTGTTGCCGCCCAAAATAGATGGTGGTCTGAGGAGGGGTGAAAGCGCATCGCTGTCAGGGTATTTTTTTGTGGTACTGCGATATTCACGTAAGGAAAAGCCATCCCGCAGTCATTTTTGCAGTAGGAGAGCGTAATTTACGGGGCCGAGCGCGTAGTTTACAGGGGCTGGAAGGCGGTTTCGCGTTTGAAAAAGCGCGCGTAACGGACGCCGCTTCCCAGACTACAGCGAGCCCAAGCTAAAAATGGCTGGCTGCGATGATGGCGAGCGTCTGTCCGCTAAAAAACCTGCTCTAGATGCGAAGTCTAAGTTAGGCGACCAGTATTTATACGCAATGCTCGCCGCCATGTTACGCAGCAGCAACTGCTTTTCTTTTCATAGCTAGAATCTCGGGGAGACATATCGTGGTGTACAGTACACCAAACAGAGGCCACACGCATATCCGCATTCATTCTCACTTCCATTGACGAGACGAAGATGCTGCGTCGTTCCCTGCTCCAAATCTCCCCGAAGGTGGCTGCCCTTGCGCGTCTGCGCCAGTTCAGAGCACTCTCGACGTTGCCCGATGGTTGGGAGGCCATTAAGCGGAAAAATGGTGCGTGCTACGAGCCTCCATCGACTGGAACAAGCTGAGAAGACGGAACTGACAACAAACTGCTTGCTACAGGCGACGTTGTCTACTACAACGCAGAGTTACGCAAGACAGTTCGCCATCTCCCTGGTGTGAGTCCACCGCTGATGTCTGTTGCGGATACCGAAGTGAAGAAAGAGGAGAGCGAGGAACCCAAGACGGTAACGCTGCCTCATCATGAAAACACGGGGAACGAAGTCTTCGTCCCCATTGACTTTAACACGGCCATGTCCATTGAAGGCCATGACTCGCAAGTGGTGCACGTACGACAGATATAATCTATGGGAAACAACACCTGTAGTTACGCAACACTGACATATGGGGTCTTAATGCTGTAGATTAAGCTCGAGCCTGAGCAATGTCTTCGTGCGGAGACTGGTGCAATGATTTACATGACGGACGGCGTGGAAATGGAGACGACAACCGCTGGAGGATTTGGTCAGGGTATGAAGCGGTACGTTCGTCTACGTTAACGCTGATTGGGTTCGTTAGTCATGACGTTAATCTTGTTCTTGTGGATGTATTTTTTTATATGTAGAATGATGACAGGAGAAAACTTCTTTGTTTCGCGTTTCACTTATCATGGCAGTGAGAAAGGCGAAGTGGCACTAGGAACGAGCTTCCCGAGCAAGATTGTTCACCTTCGGCTTGGTGACTTCCTTGGCGAATCAATTATTTGCCAAAAGGGAGCGTTTTTGTGCGGCTCGGACACAATCAACATCGAAATGGTGCGTAGTTGTTGATTAAAGTATGAGTACTTTGTGTCATATGCAGTTGGTGATACTTCTGTGGTATTGCTGTTTTGCGGTTCAGGAATTTGCCAAGAAGTTTGGTGTGGGTTTCTTCGGTGGAGAAGGATTTATTTTGCAGAGACTGACAGGTAGTGGCGATGTTCTCGTTCGCGCTTCTGGAACGCTGATCGAGCGTGAGTTGCAACCTGGTGAGGTGCTGCGCATTTCGAGCGGGTGTCTCGTCGCATTTGAGCCCAGCGTGCATTATGACATCACTATGATGAAAGGCGCCAAAAATATGCTATTTGGTGGAGAAGGTTTGTTCGTCACGACACTCACTGGGCCTGGTAAGATTTATCTGCAGAGTTTGCCGTTCGATCGAGTGGTTGGAGAAATGGCAGCTCGAATCCCTCGTGGCGGGGCAGGAGGAATGATGCTACCGTTCATGATGGGCGGAGGAGGAGGGGACGAAGGCTCAAATGCTGGTGCAGCTGACGAAACTGCTGGTGCTGCATCTAACGTTGACGGAAGTGAAGATGCTGGGGCGGGGAACGCCCAAGATGACTGGGAGGCCAAAGACGACGATATTTACGGTGGCGGAAATGGCGACAACAGTTCGGGTAATGGCAGCGAATTTGAAGATGTCGGTGGAGCTGAGTCGGAGGAGTCCAGTGGTGGCGGCATTATGGGAATTTTCAACAGCCTCTTTGGCAATGACGATGACTAAGGCTTGATCTATGTAGTTATCGTTGGTGACAATTCATGCATCGACCTATTAAAACTCCAATTTCTTCTGTGTTGAGTCGATACTACCGGTACCGGTAGAACTTGTTTCTTAACGCGCCACGTACTGCAACTTGTCGCTTATGTGGTCCACACCATGTCTCGCACTGTGCTCCCTATTTTTTACAGGACAGAGTAGAACTTGTTTCTTAACGCGCCACGTACTGCAACTTGTCGCTTATGTGGTCCACACCATGTCTCACACTGTGCTACCTATTTTTTCCAGGACAGAGCTGGGTTTCTTTGCAATGGTTTTTCTAAGCGCCCACACAAACCACACAACTGCGTCCCGAAAAGACTAGCCGTGACCAATCCGGCCCAAACTGTTGAAGCACTCGCTAATCTGCTGCACTTTGTCCGCGCTTCCCCCTCCACTCGCGTCTTCCCATGGCGGACGACGACGCTTCATCTGTGCGTGTGGCGGTCCGCATCCGTCCGCTCATCGGACGTGAGAAGGTGGAGCGCTGTGACGAGTGCGTGTCCATACTGGAGGCTGAACAGCAGATCGTCATGGGCAAGAACCGCGCTTTCACGTACGATTACGTATTCGGCAAGTACGCACAGCAGAGCGACATCTGGCGCTGCGTAGATCCGCTCATCCGCGCTACGTTCGATGGCTACAACTCAACCATCTTCGCGTACGGCCAGACAGGCTCAGGCAAGACATACACCATGGGCAGTGGCAGCTCAGTCCACATTTCGCCTGAAGATTACGGTATCATCCCGCGTGTCATCAGCTTCATGTTTGAGCAGATTAATGACAAACAGCAAACGAATCCGCACTATAAGACGGAGCTCAAGATCCGATTTCTTGAGATCTATGGCGAAGAGATTCACGATCTGCTCGTAGCACTTGGAGAAGCTTCTGGAGAGAACAAAGTGAGTCTACGAGAAGCTGAGAACGGAGAAGTGCAAGTGACAGGAGCGTCTGAAGTTCAAGTTGCAGATGCAGATGAGTGTATGAGGCTATTGGAACGAGGAACACTCTGTCGTACGACGGGAAGTACACTGATGAACGCTCAGTCAAGTCGGTCTCATGCTATTTTCACCGTCACAATGGTACAACATGTACCAATTGGAGACCCTCCAGTTGACGGTCAAGAGCTGGCAGAAGGAGATTACGAGACAAGAAGCTCGTACTTTAATTTTGTGGATCTGGCAGGTTCCGAGCGTCAAAAGCGGACACAAGCGGAAGGAAAGAGATTAAAAGAAGGTATTGACATTAATAAGGGGCTTCTAGCACTTGGTAATGTCATTAGCGCCTTGGGTGATGACAAGAAGCGAGGAAAAGTACACGTGCCGTACCGTGACTCCAAGTTGACGCGGATGTTGCAGGATTCACTGGGTGGAAACAGTCGAACGCTGATGCTGACGTGTGTGAGTCCTGCTGATGTCAATTTTGAGGAGACGCTAAATGCTTTGAAGTACGCCAACCGAGCGAGAAATATCCAAAACAAACCTGTGGTGAACCGAGACGAAGCTTCTGCTATGACGATGGAATTGCGGCGTCAAGTGCAACTGCTTCAGATGGAAGTACATCGATTGCGTAATCCAGGACTATCAGAAAGTGAATTGAAGATGGCGACAGTAGGAACTGATTTCATAGGAATGGAAAGTGACTCGGATTCGTTTGGGAATCTTCGATCACGAGCTGAAAATGCGGAAAATGAAGTGGCTCGATTGACGGCCGAGATGAAGCGTGGCAAGACGCAACTGGATCACTTGAGAGAAGAGATGATTGCAGCTCAAGCTGAACGCGATTACTTACGACTTTGTGTTGAAGAAAAGCTGAAAATGCGGAAAATGAAGTGGCTCGATTGACGGCCGAGATGAAGCGTGGCAAGACGCAATTGGATCACTTGAGAGAAGAAATGATTGCAGCTCAAGCTGAACGCGATTACTTACGACTTTGTGTTGAAGAATGCACCGACGGAAGTTCTGCAACGCCAGAGGAGCGAGAATCCAAGTCGAATGTGTTGAAAGAGCAGCTGCGAACGATCTGTGAGTTGCAAGAAAAACTTCGTACAGTGGAGCGAGAACGGGACAATGCAGTGATGAGTTATCCAGAGACTGTCAGCAGTAGCCGTGACGCTCGACCGTCGACTGCTCCTGCTTTTAATTTACCGTCACTGGCTGAAGTTGATACGAAAGTTGGTAGTGAGCTGCTTGAACGGGCCGAAAAAGAGATTGAGAGGGAAACTGCGTTATTGAACAAGTTAAAGGAGGGAGAAAGCGGTGATGATGCTGGCGGAGACAGCGCTGGAAGTGGAGACGACGGGTCTGTGGACAACATGGAAGTAGAACAGGAACATCAGGAAGAAGCCGATCGTATGCGTGTGTTCCAGCGCCGTCAACGTCATCTTGGCGAGTCGGTTCAGGATCTCGCTCATGATATTTCTTTGAAGGAACAGCTTGTGCAGAATATCCGCCAGACTCAAGAAAACTACGAACGCTTGAAGAGTTTTTACGAACAAAAGATGTCGCAAATGGTGGAGGAGGTACGTACGACGCAGGTCGACCGTGATCGTCTTGTTGATGAAATTCAACAAATTGAGAAGAAATCTGCGACTGAAGGAGATCCCAGCGGTGGAAATGCAAGACATTCCAAGTTATCGCGAGATTTAAAGGCAAAAGAGGAAGAGCTGAATGCTTTGAGGAAGAAGCAGAATGACATTACTCGCTTTATGAGTCAAAAGAAGAAGAACGAGATGCAGTTGCGTGTACTAAACTCGGAGATTTCCAATATGAAGCGACAGAAAGTGGATTTGGTCAAGAAGATGCAGGAAGAGCGGAAACGGTACGAAGAAGAAGCCAAACAACGACGTCGCGAGATCATGAACCTGAAACGTGGTCAACAGCGTGATAAGCAGCAGATTTTGCGCTTGGGGTCTCAAAAGGACGCTCAGGAGCGAGTGCTTAAACGCAAAATGGAAGAAGTTACGGCGGCGAAGCAGCGTTTAAAGCAGCAACAGCAACTCACTGCCCAGGCGAAGAAGATGAATTCTTCCTCTGGGCGTAAGAAAAACACGGGAGTCAACCGCGCTGATCGTGATGCCAAATTGTTGTCTGAAGAGGTGAAGAAACGTGCCGAGGAGCAGCAGAAACTGGAACAATTGCAGAAGGAAAGGGAAGCTGTGGCGAAGGAGATGGAAGAGTTGTATGCTCAGCGGGATAAGCTTGAGAAGGAGGTGAAGAACTCGATCTCGTCAGAAACGAACATTCGTGATGTATTGACCTCGCCCATGCAGAAATCGCCACTTAGCGGACGCAAAAGCGGACACCAACAGCAGCAACTTACACCTGCAGAGGAGCAATTATTGTATGACTTGGAGGAGCGTATTGAGGCGTGTCAAGCTCAGTTGGAGTACAAAGAAGAGAAAATCTCTGAGATTTCTGACGATCGAGTTGTGGATGGGGGTAATACGTTGGCAAAGATTGAGACGACGCAGTCATTGCCTGAAGCGCGAACACTGTTAAAAATGCTCTTTAGTATGGCTGTCGATGTGAAAAAGCAAGATCAGCGTAAGGAGCAAGAACTTGCCAAACAGCACGTGGAAATGGCGGAATTGGCGCTCTACCTTGAGCAAGAACGAGAGAAAACGATGCAAATCAAACAGAGCTACGAAGAGTCTTTGCAGCGCGTAGTCAATGGTGGAACGAGTGTGAATGGCTTATCCACTGATCACGAGTCACTCGATGGACGTAGTCGCCTGTTGTTATCTGTATCTGAAGAGAGAAACTCTGTACTGAGGAAGAAATGCGAAGAGCTTGAAGCAGTTACTCGCTCACTTGATCTAGAGAAGGAATCAAAGGAAAACCGATGCCAGCAGGTGGAGCAAGATCTTGCTGCTAGTAGAGATCGTGTCCAGTATCTGGAAATTAAGCTGCGAAAGTTAAGTAGTTTGACTGTGGGAGGTACTGAAACACCGAGTCGTTCGCGGATTCCTACTTCATCGTCAACAGGAAGGAGATTTACTGCACCTTCCGAGCAGATACAGAGTGGACCAGCCTCTTGGGCCAATGAATTTGACGATGACGAAGACATGGACGAGCACGAAGAGAACCGTGGGAATTACGGTACTGGAGACGTTCTTATGCGTAGTGACGATGATGACAACAGTCAAGCTTCACGTTTATTCGGGCAAGATCGCCGTCGGTTTAGAATGGAGTTGGATGGAGTGGGTAGTAATCCCGACTATGCGTCGATATCATCTCAGAAAGGTCGATCTTCACAGAGTACTTTTCGTCGCCGTGGTAACGAAGACAATGAGTCTTCTCTTCTTCATGAAGACGATGGTGGAGATGATGGAACAAAAGACGACTCACCTCACATGGGTAGTGACGATTCTTCATCTACAACAAAATCCATTTTCTCACGGCTTTCTAACCCGACCAATTTCACGGGAATTCACAAGAACCGCGTGCGAGAGAGTGCATCGAAGCGTGAGATTCTGCAGAACCGATCAGAGCGTAATCGTTCAAGACGATTGAAGGATAAAGGGCAACTGAAGCGATCTTCGAATGCTCCAATTGAACAATATGTTGGTACTCCTGGAGGCTTGAAGAACCCGCCTTCATTTAAAAGCAACTCGGTTTTGGAAGTGCTTGCCAATATGAAGAAAGAGAACGAATCGGAGCAATACGTGAGCTCTTCTGGTTTACGGCAGCCAGTGTCGTACGACCGTTCTCGTGACTATAATAGTGACGAGACGGAGTTAATGGGCAACGATGCGTTCAGTGTGATGCCTCCTCCAGCGCCACAGAGCGACGTTTACTCGCGACTTGCAGGTCAATACACTGCTTCAGCGAAAAGCAAACGCCATTCAGTCACTGCAAGTCGCCGTGAAAAAGTCGAAGATGTGGAAGGTTCAAAGAAAGCCAATCATCATGAAAATGACTTGGAAGAGAACGAGCATCGAGAAGACGCAAATTTCACTGGCAGTGAAGACGAATCCAACTATGATCCACTTTTGGGCGGTGATAGACTCATCAAACAGGTTCATGACGACTACAGAGAGCGCTTAGCTCAGCGGAAAGCTGATGGTGGAAATTAACCCTTGCAGCTAGCGAAAGATTAATCGCCAAGATCTTTACCTGGATAATCTGAGAAACGAATGCGTTTAGATGAAAAGACAACAAGAAAATTCAGAAGAATTGATAAAAAGAACACGAGAGTAATCAAGAAAGAAGTGGATGATGCTCACGTAAGATAGAAGACTGGAGCTTCACGTTCGGTCCAGTATAGTTTAGATGAAAAGACAACAAGAAAATTCAGAAGAATTGATAAAAAGAACACGAGAGTAATCAATAAAGAAGTGGATGATGCTCACGTAAGATAGAAGACTGGAGCTTCACGTTCGGTCCAGTATCTCTTGCTTAACGGAAAGATACTGTCCGTACGTCATTTTGTGAATGGAACTGCGATAGCGTGTGACTTTCAACGTCGTCAGCATTTCTTCACTGACACTTGGACGATATCCAGCTTTCTTCATAAGCGACTTTACCGTCTCAATCTGCGTCCAGTTTTGTTCCTTTGCCACTTGCGGTAGATACGTGGCATTAAACATCTTCCCGTTTGCATGAAACTCAATGATAATTCCGTGTGTACCGACCTAAAAACCCAAATTAAACTTTGAATTAACCCTTCAAATAAGAAAAAGTCAATAAATCAATAAAACTTTTTACCTCCCAGTCGTCGTAACTTGCAACGTCTTGATAGTCGACAAGAAGCGACACTGAGCAGTGCAAACGATGCAATTCTTGCGGACCAATGGGGTCGAAGCGATGGTCACGCAGAGCGCTCTTGAAAGTGAAGTCGCGTAAGTTGCGCAAATTTGTAGGCGCTAAAGTGCCAATGCAGCCGCGCAAATGGGTACCGCTTTGCTCTTCGATCTCCCACGTCACGAACAGCGGACTGTACCAAAAAAGTGTTTTTTCAGAGTTCTTTTGCTAAAAGTTGCGAGATGACAGAATGCGTACTATTCCTGCTGTACGTCGAAACGTGGAGTGGGTTCTCTATCGCCCTCGAAGTGCGAACGCAGCGTGTCGAAGCAGTACACGACCATGGCAGCGCTCGCCATCTTCGCTTGGTATCTGAGAATTCTATAAAGAAGAATGATATAGTACAGTAGTCAAATGTGTGAATAACGAATAAGATATATGAACTGAATATTTATAAGTATAAAGGCTAATTCCTTATAACACCCAATAATAGCCAACATCACAGCTCTCGGAGTATAAGCTATAGAAGGCTATGCATTGTGTAGTCGATATCTTTTTCTGTATATCTATATATCCTGTATAATTAAATATGTCCAAGTGGAGCCTCTACTGTAAAATCTTATTCTCTGCCAAAGAAAAACAAAGAAAACTGACATGGATCCAATTGTCCTTAATTAAAAGGATATTAATACAATACAAATTACATGGGACGGCCGTAGTGGTATCTACTGCCTTATCTTATCCGCGTGCGTGCCAGGTTGGACGTGTACGGTAATTTCAAGTGTAAATTCTTATAAATTCGTCTGTTCTTATAAATTATTCAAAATCAGCTACTGCTGGAAAGTATTACTTTTGCCAGGAAAGGGATGAGGTATAATTACAGAAGTGGTCAAGTGACGTTCACAAGTTGTAGCCCCTGGTCGTGCTTTAGTAACGTTCATCGCGCTCTAAATATAAAATGATGGCGCTATACGGGCTAAATTTGCTATGGCGGCTATTAAATAATCGCGCCGGATCAGGGTGCCACTATACCGCTTTCTTAAACAAATAAGGTTATTTACTTAAACGTGGCCCGCTACGGTGCCGCTACACGGAATAAATTGTTACGGCTGCTATTTACAGCTCATGGTACCGCTAAAGAATGCTACGGCGGCTAAACTATTATAGCATAGGTCGTTGAGCATGTCTTCCTTCGAATTAGGTCTCCGGCTTTCACCACAGCAACGACACGTCCACGTACAATATCAGCACCACCACACACTTTGCTGCAACAGCAAGAAAACAATAAAAAACGATTAGTTTTAAAAACAATGGAGAAATCATAGTGATATACAGCAGCACCATAGGCTTCTCGTTTAACTGCAGCAGGTTTAATATCAGCACCACCATACAAAAATCCGTTTTCTTCGGAGCTGCAGCAGCATGGTTTCCCTGAAAAGGGTAAATTGCTGCTGCAGTTGGAGAAAACAGGACTGAGGTGGGTATGTTGGATCGCTAGAGGCTTTTCGAGACATTCCGCACACGTTTCTTTGCTTTCTTCATTTTGAGGTTTTGTGACCGATTCTCTATCCGAAAACATCAATTAAAGGAAAACAGAAAAGTCCGTGAGATTTCTCGTTGTGAAAGGAGTTTCAGCCCACTAGAATGAATTTCCCCAAATAGAGTACCCGTTTGCACTTTTCGTTAAACATTCTTTTTTATTTTGCACTACCAGCTAAGGCTGTACTTAATGTTTGTATTGCACACATGTCTCCAGGTTGTCACAATAACGCGTGCCTACTTTCTTAGCGTCAGGATTACCAAGACCTTTATAAAAGTCATACCACGCGTGGTATTATTGTACCACGCATGGTACAGCTGGGGAATAAAGATTAAAAAAACCTCAGGCAATGATAAAAAATATCATGACGGAATTATGTTGTTTTACAGGTATAATACAATTTAAGACATGACTCTTTCATGGGTCAATTATGTGGTCAATTTGATCCTAATTTGACCCACAAAGAGAGTTGCGCAAGATTTGACCTGCGCAGCTGACCCCAAAAAAATTCTTCCGATTACCCAAAAAGTATCACATATACATTTGTATTCCCGTTTAAAAAATCCAAGTATATTGTATCACTGTGATTTGCACACTTACACCTCTTTCCGATGGAAATAGCGGAAGCAGTTACGCGTAGAGCGTTTAGACACAAAAGAGTATCTCAGTACTCGCAAACAATTAGCGTCTGAGGCGCTGTGCTGATAGAACCGGACGATCTATCCTTAAATCGATACAAGTAACATCGTCGTCCTCCATTGACTCTGTTGCGCAGGGCGCGATCACTTCATCTACCTCGTTCAGCATCCCCATGAAGTCAAACATCAGACGGGAAACTAAGCTGTGCATCCTTTCTTATGAGCTACAGCACTTGTAGCCAGTGCTTCCCGCACTCTTACAGTACTCTATGAAGGCAAAAATGACCCCAGAGCAGCGCTAGACGACGATTTTAATGAACTCTTTCGTGGCGTGGCTAATACTGATGAATAAAACAGTTATATTGCTAAATAACCCAATTATTCAGCGGGCTTGTTGGCTTGGCACTTCAGACTACCGTACCATTATCCTCGCAGATAGCGTTAGCCGGGACATGCTCTATCTATGTACTGGTAATAGTCTGCTGCAGATCAGGTGTATCCATCGACGTCGAAGGTAATTCGGTGTGGGAAGTTCCCACTGGGAACACCGACAGACAGACAGAATGCAACTGCCGACTAAACTACAACATCAGGTCCACAACGGATGTTCCCGGTAGATCCAGCCTTGTATTATAGGCGATCCTTCATCTGTTTAGCTTTATAAACTGGACCATCCGAGTGGACGTCAGCCGCATGAATCTCAAGCTCTGGAACTCATTATTCGTTTTGACTCCTTGGTCAACAAGAACAACTTCACATTGGAAAATATGCCTCGCTTTACTGGTCTCGCTCTTTTGGCTTCTGCCATCGTCTGCAGCTCGTTCGCACCAACTACCGTCGCCTTCCAGCTCGGCAGTGGAGGCCGCGTTATGTGGGAAAACAATTGCGACTACACTGACAACAACTACCGCTCAGTGCCCGGGATCCCCGATGTGTGTGGCGATATGTGTGCTGACGACTCGACTTGCACTCACTGGGCTTGGAACAACTACAACGGCGGAACTTGTTGGCTTAAGAAAGGCACTCGCTCCACTAAGACATCCAAGTGGGCCACCAACTGCGGCTACGTCACATCTCGCAATATTGTCGACTTGTTGGCTTAAGAAAGGCACTCGCTCCACTAAGACATCCAAGTGGGCCACCAACTGCGGCTACGTCACATCTCGCAATATTGTCGAAGGAAACCAAGCTTCGGCTTCCAACAGCGGTCTCTCAAGCTCTGAAATTGCCGAAATGTTGAGCCGGATCAACAACTTCAGAGCCCAAAATGGCCTTGGAACTCTTACCATTGACAACCGACTGGTAGTAGCAGCAGCCCTGCATTCTCAAGACCAGGCTAGTCACTGTACGATGACACACTCAGGCTCGAACGGCTCCAGACTTGGCGCCCGCATTAAAGCTCAAGGCTATAGATTTACGACGGCTGCCGAGAATGTGGCGGCTGGCCAGACGTCAGTGGAGCAGGTCATGACCTCGTGGTGGAACTCTCCTGGCCACCGTGCCAACCTCCTCAAGAACGACGTGGAGAACGTTGGGTTTGCCAAGGTGATTAACGGCGGGTGCAGCAACTACGATACGTACTGGACGCAGAATTTCGGCCGCCTCGCGTAAACTCAACATTAGATGGCGCCAATTCATGTGAACGATCTCGATGTTTCTAGCGTAAAACGTAGCGTGTAAGTGTCGTGAGTACTATGTCGTAGTAATTAATTTCAGCGATACCAAGAGTTCATCAAACGCGTGTCAGTTTCTGTATAATAATAGTATGGTCATTAAGCAGATATTTTAAGCTTCAAACGTCCTGAGAAGTGCCCGCCTGTACTACTGGTCGTAACACCAACAACAGTTGACGACTGCTGAAGATCGCCAAGATGAAGATCGCTGTGACTTCAACAACTGCTCAACAACAGTTGACGACTGCTGAAGATCGCCAAGATGAAGATCGCTGTGACTTCAACAACTGCTTCAACTAAAGGACAGCGTACGACGACGGCTGGTCAGTATGCATTTGAAGGATTTTGTACTACTCCGAAAAAGCTCAGCAGGAAGTGAGCCGGAGCGTAAAAAATAGTTGGATACTTGAAGCGACTGGCATCGTACCGTCGAGCTACCTGTAACTGTACACTACATAGTACAGTCTTCTGCTTCAATAAAGAACGATCTACAACGAATAACCTGCAGAACCGTATGACACCGCGGGCGTAGGGGTGTGCAGTAGAGCGCAGACGCGTAGTGGAAATTATGTCGAAGACGGACTGCGCACTGCTGGCTTCACTCAGGCTACGTATCAAAGCAGACCTAAGCTTTATCCTGGAATAACTAAATATTTTACATGTAGTTTTGCTGTGGCGCCGAGATTGACAAAGTCGCCGTACTCGTATAAACCTTTTCAATTTTATACATATCAGGCGTTCTTTATTAAAGCAGAAGACTGTATGTATTCGACTCGGTGAAACGAGCAAAACTTGGTAATCAATCTTAAGTTAACACCTTCAATTCACGTCAAGTTAAAAGCTCAAAACTTCAACTTCAGTTTCATTTCGCCTCGTTCTATGCTCGTCGTGTAGCGCCGAATCACCAATAGACCGGCTGCTACCGCTGCCAGACTCACGATTTCTCTACTACGTGAACGACACCCCAACCGACTAAATTTCTGCTACCGCTGCCAGACTCACGATTTCTCTACTACGTGAACGACACCCCAACCGACTAAATTGACTGCGCCTCACGCTTCTCAACTGGCTGCTAAATGTTCGACTGCCTGAAAGAAGCTCCACATTGCAGTCATCCCTCTTTTGTTTTGGATGTCGCTCACGTCGAGACTGAAACCAGAGGCAGGTTAACGACAGCGTCTGCAGTGCGAATAAGACCTACTGGACGCAGGTCTTCGATGCTGATGCTTGAGTTTCAATGGTAGGTAAAGCAGAATGCAGACAGCGTAAAGAAGATAACATTAGGTTCTTCTGAGCGAGACACTTCGACTTGAGTCTGCGTCTGTTAGTAGTGTTTGTTTAGTAACCGGACGTATTAACCACAGATTTAATGGTAATAACATGGGGTTTGTGTGAGAGCGTCGGTCTTACATTAACATTAATACGCAGCATATTGATTCCACGTCTCCTTCAAAATTGCAGTATAAGACAGCTACGCTGCTGCGTCGATATCCGTTGCACCGTAGGTCGAATAATCCTGTTCGTAATGACGTTCGGGTGCGCACTTTTCGCAGCAAAAGTACACAGTCGCGGTTCGTGACAGCCTCGCTCCGTACTGCATGAGCGGGATGCCGATACCCAGCAGCAAGACGGTCGCAAGTATGAACACGAGGAGTCCCACAGGTCCATGGAAATCGTCCCCCAAACTCCCTCGAGAAATTGCTCCCACGGGCAGCGAGAAGGCGATGGACAACACGAGACTACTCAGCGTCCCGATGAGCGCCTTGACCGATACAAAGTACAATGTCGCACGCAGAGCCTGAGGCGAGAATTTGCTAAGCTCCGGCACGACTCGTTCAACGCTCGTCTCACCACACGCACGCGCGCTGGCGCTGGTTCCTCTAGCTAAGCGCTTGGTGGAGATTTGTTCTTCTGACAGCGACACGAAGTTGACGAGCGCCACGTCCAATTCGGCCAGCAGTGCCACCACGCATAGCACGAGGCGGAACACAACAAGGCCCAGACAGCACAGCGGCGTCAGTACAAGGGAAACCAGCGCACCGCAACCCACGATCGCCAAAGCGGCGACTCCCAGCATTGAGTTGAGCCAGTGGAAAACCACAAGTTTGAGCGTCACACGCAGCAGTGTGAGGAAGAGGCTCTCGGTGTCGGCGGCGGGTGCGTCTGGGCAGCAGTGACGCGGGTTGACATGGAAAGGGTATGTGGGTGTAGGAGTCGGCATGAGGCTCTTGGAAGGAGACAGGAAAGTAACGTGGACGTCTTTGGCTCGGACCATTGGCGGCAGAATGGAGAATGGAGTTTCTGCTCTACTGCAAGTTGTAATGTGACGAACCAAAAATTTATGATATATATCGTACCGTAGAGTATTCAAATGAAGCATGTGTTGGTGAAGCTAATACTCCGTTAAATAGGTTTTAAGAGAATATTTAGTGATTAATTAGAGAGGTGGAATGGCCGGATGGGTACGGGTATAAGTTTCTACGTTTAACTGTATTCTAATGTATCGGATACGAGCCATCAAGTTCAAAATGGACACCGCAGACGTGGAAAGCCTGCAAGCAAAATTCTCTACCCAGAGTTGAAATTTATTTATTGGGTGTAGTTGATTTACGTAGTCGTCTAGTGTGCGAAAGCACTCGTGGTGTTTGTTGTTTGTGATCGCTTCTTTACACTTGTTGAATGGGCTGCTTGGTGCCGTAGGAGGCTGGAGACTCCAGTGGCACGCAGTCGCGCGTGTAGAGTGTCGAGAAAACCTCTCGGCACAACAATCGCGTGGTGACACATGATAGTCTGACCACATGCGGCATTGCGATGATTCCGCTCACCAGCAGCGCCGTAGCAAGCACGAGGAAGGCCGAGAGGTTGAGCCAGCCGTCGGTGAAGTACTCGGCTCGAAACGGCGGCGACGTGAGCGCGTGAATTGGCATAGACAAGGGGATAACGACCACCATAATGCTGAGCACACCGACGCCCAATTTGGCTGTGGTGAAGTACAGCAACACAGCGAGCGACGGCCGAGCCATGAATTCCCCGCGCTCACCGTAGTGCGGGATCTGGCCGTATAGTTTCATCTCCACAGGCTCCACGAAATTGTGGAGCGCCACGTCCAGCCGAGCAAGAAGCGGAGCCAAGTACAGGAGACCGTGGAACACCACGACCCCTAAGCAGCAGAGCGCGAGCGACCCGAGTGAGAACGCGACGCCGAACAGGATCACCATAAAGCTTGTGGATGCAAGAGCATAGTTAAGCACCAGGAAAACGAGCACTCGCAGAGCCTGGAGTACTACGACCTTGGGCTGCGAGTCCGTCATGGCCTACGATTGTGAAATGAACGCGACACCTCGATGAATACTCTATATAAGTACCGTAACTCCTGATATCCTAAGCGCGTACAGTCAAAGAGCGGTGCTTGTTAGGATAAAAGGGAGCACACGTACTGGACGGATCTGCTGATTGATACTTTTCATTGAATTAACAGAGGTGACAACAGTATTTACATGTATTGTGCTAGTCAGTAAAGTTTCTTGTGCTTATTTACAAGTCAGTATGATAAGATGGCATGTTGGAGCCGTACATTGTGGCAGCGTTGGCTGTGGTCGGGTACTGGACAATTGGGATGGAGTACTCGGTCGCAGACACTCGTTCACAACAGAAGAATTTTGTCATGGCACGTGATAGCGATGCCACCATGTGCATGCCAACGATACTGAGAATGAAGAGGCAGCCCCAACCAACGTAGAAAGCGAACGGATGCTCGCGCAGGTCCACCGTCTTGCGGTGGTGCAGTTCGATCAACCACTCTGTGTCGTCGTCGCTGTTAAAAGCGAGGAGCATCAACGGAAGCGAAACGAGCACGGACATAACAATCAAACTCGCGATGCTCAACACAAACTTTAGCGTCGCGAAGTACAGCGCGGCTAGTAGCGACACAGGCGAGAAATACGAAAGCTCCGGAGAGAGTCGGAGCCCTATGAAGCCCCCGAGTTGCTCGTTCCCAATGAGAATGTGAGCTTCTTCTCGTGGGGCGACGTAGTTGCTAAGCTCCACATCCATCACCGCAAGCCATCGTACCAACACCACCACTCCGCGAAACACTAAAATACCGATGCAGCACAGCGGGATCAACCCGATAGCTACGTGTACGCTAGTGATTACCGCAACGAAGGAAAATATCCCAAGAAGCGCGTTCAGCACGTGGAAAAGCCCGAGCTTCAGTATCGGGACAAAGAGGTCTTCGAGGTTGCAATCAGCTTGCACTTCATAATTGTGGCGGTGGTGACAACGGCGATATTCAGCAGATGGCTCTCCATACGACGGCGGCACGTAGTATACGTTGGAAGGCTCTTGTTGCGGAGTGTACACAGGGGCTGTAGATGTCAGTGGCCAGCGCTCTGGTTCGGTCGCATTCATTGGGGGGGCGTTCGCTGTTGAATATCCCACGCCACACCTCGGATCAGCCGGAGCCTCGATGTCGGGGTACAGGCTGCGGGACGTCTCGACCATGCTCAAATGGCTCGACTCGATAGGGTTGCGCAGTAGAGAGCGGTTTTGGAAGTGTATCCAAGTGGTAAAGGGAGAGCGGCCGTTGCAACACACACTCCTAAGCAGAATGGTTGCATTAATGTTTCCTTTTTGCGACTAAAGTATCTACTGTTAAACCCTTCATTATGCGTGATGCGAAGATGGAAGCGCTTAGACAGGGATTAAGTATAGATTTTCATGGTTTTACCGAGAAGCACTAAGTAAAATCTTGTAACATTATATAATATATTATAATAATAATATATATTATATCACAGGGTATAATATAAGAAAGAGGAAAGCATATAAGGGTACATTGCAGTTTATAGTACTGTACTTTATGGGCCTGGTTAACTCCTCGTTGAAACTGTTCCATACGAAACAAGTGGCTGGAACTGGTACTGCAACGTCGTTGGGAACTTCTCGCAGCAGAAGAACCGTGTGGCCCCCAGCGAGATCTTGGCCACGAGTTGCATCAGCGCGACGCCAACTAGCGTCACACAGATAGCTCCTACGAGCGACAGTCCTGGATAACGACTCAGTGACGTGGAACCAACACCGTAGATCTTGATATAGTCGTAGTCATCATGAGAATGCGTCATAAGTGACGTGATGAACGACACGGTCGGCGCAATAACCAATACAACCGATAAGAAGCTCAGAGCGCCAATCACAGGCTTCACCAGCACGAAATACAACATCGCCATTAGCGACAGCGGTGAGAAAGAGGTCAAGCTTGGAGAAATGCGGTAGCCTGAAAGCCCCTCCCTGGGGACGAATCGGCCGGGTGGCAGCAAGTTCGAGTCTGCGCACTGATGTCCTGGTACGATGTAGTTCCCCAACGTGATGTCCCATTGCGCCAGTGCAAACACAATGTACACGAGCACTTGGAAGATCAGCAATCCAACGCAACACACGGGAATCAGTGAAGTCGCCGAGCAGATACCTGCAGATAGAACCCCGGACGCCACTAAGGCGAAAAACACGTTGACGACATGGAAGACACAGAGTCGTAGCGTAGCCACCAGAAAGCCAGGCGTCCTATTAGACGATGATGCACTGTGTCTAGGCCGACTCACTTGTGCAGTGTCTGGATTCGAATCTCCCACCCAAACTTCGTGCTGGTTCTGTAGTCCGTTAAGCGATACCCATTGACCACGGACTGCCGCCGACTGCTCAACTGGAGGAGGAGGAGGAGGAGGAGCTTGGTGTGTCCACTGGTGTCCATAAGGCATCGGCTCTTGGTCCGGTGGGTACCCTCCATATCCATGTGGAAGTGGATGTAGGTATCCTCCGTAACCCTGTGGGGGTATCTGCGGGTACCCTGGAAACTGAGAGCGACTAGTGTTTTCCTGTTGACTTGACGTTGGATAATAGTATTGGTGAGATAATGGACGTTGCGTACGTCCATCACAACCTGAGAAAGGGTCCACCCGAGCATCCTCCTTGACCTCTTCGTCCTCTCCAAAATGTGTAGACGGTGCAGTCGCCTCTATGCGTCCTCCACGTCGAGACGCCTCTTCTTCCGAAGTCCATACGCCTGGGTATCGCTGCCACGCCGCCATGCCTTCTTATAATTTCGACTGAGAAGCTGATCTTCCTCTATAGTGACAGATTTGAGCCAATCACACGCAAGTTGAAGTCGTTTCTCCTCATCAGTTGCTTTTTGCGCCCTAGAGAGCACATGGAGTTGCTGGAAGAGCTCATGCCTGGCATGGGCGACGTCCTATTTGCCCAGGAAAGCGCTTTGACGTCGGTTATCGCCACTCTCACCACGCAGTTGAAGCAGTTGGCGGCGACAAATGAGCGACAGGCGCAGCGGGTGACGCACCTCGAGTCTACGCAGCTTTCGATGCGTCTGATGATCCGAGAGTTACAGAACGCGCCCACGCCAGCTCCAGTTGTCATTGAAGCGCCCTCGTTTGAGCCACCGCCACCTGACACTTTAATTGCTGACGCTGTAGCCATGCTGGCGACGAAGATGGAGCAGCTGCAGCAGAACGTAAAGGACCAAGTGGAGCAGCAAGTGAAGGAGCAAGTGAAGGAGCAGATACAGCAGGCGCTTGTAGGACTGGAGAGTCCGCAAGTGATTGATGACGCGCCTGCGAAGGCCTTAATGGAGGAAAAATTCCGAGCGCTGGATGAGAAGGTGAGCGCCCAGATTGGAGAGTTAAGAAGTGAGGCGACGGACAGTTTGGCGGAGAGAGCGAAGCAGACGGAAGAAACAGCTCGTACACAACTCGAACAGCTTGAGAAGCGCTTTGATTACCTGTCGAGAGTTAAGATGGAAGTCAAGGAACTAATACGTCGAGCTGACCAACAAGAACAGAGTATTGAGGATGTGCGAACTGGGATTGAAATGCTGGCGAAATCACTCGGTACCGACGATGTTGAATCGGAAACCGAAGACGAAAAGGTGGATGAAGAGGAAGTAGCAGAAGAGAAAGAAGAAATTCCCATTCAAGATATTAGAGAGGTTTCCCGCCTTTCCACCCCAGAAAATCAAGACACCGAAGAGCTCCAGCTAGATCTTCACATTGAAGCGAAAGAAGCCTCGATCGACGGAGATGACAACTTGCAATGCGAAGAGCAAGACAATGCTACGGAAGTGCCTACTACAGAACTTCCACCGTCGTCTTCTAGTCCGCTTACATTGGAATTTATTGCCCCAACACCCGAGCTACAACCAGAACCAGAACTTCTTCTCGTGATGTCTAGTGAAGCTGACGATCTCCCTATTCCAGAAGCTGTTGATACGTCGGAAGTAACTCCACCAGCGGATGTACAAGCACCAGAACCCCCTCAACAGTTTGAAGACGAACGCACTACGGAAGACTTTGTTATTCAGGAAAAGCCATCTACTCCAACCCCAGTAGCAGTCGTAGCGGAAGCTGTAGCAGAGACTGTTGAAACTACAACAGCTCAGCAACCTCCTGAGATCGTGAAGAATGGAGATAATCAAGAAGTTACTCAGGAAGAGCTACCTCAACAATACCGATCTCACTTGGCTACACATCACCAAGAAATGAACGATCAGGTGGAGTTATTCCGACCCCCGTCATCGTCAGTGAGTCGCTCTAGCGTAGTTACGCCAGTCGTACGAACACGACACCAGCGTCGCTCCACTATCAACCGTAAGGATGTCGACATTCCTTCAAGTGATCCGTCACCACCATCAGCTCACGAGAATTTTCCTATTCCGACACGAGAGACACTTCCAATACACAGTGCTATAGTCACTCCTCCGCCATCAACTCCGGCGCCTCGAGTTCCACTGACCAAAGCGAGAATCAAAGAGCTTTGGTTCATTTTACTAGCCAGACTGGTCCGTTTGCAGCGGCTCAAACAACTGAACGGACTGAATGCTGAGAAAGCGCTTTTCCGTCCCCAACAAATGTCTATGGGCTCGCGAGTGAAGCGACTTGAGGAAAACACCGTACGGATCGACGAATCGCTTGAGTATCTCGAACGCCGCGTACGAGACAACAGCTCGGCCATCAATGCCATGGATGAAAATATCGCTGAGTTTCAGCCTGTTGTGGATCGAGTTCAGAAAATGGAGCGCACGCAGAAGACGCAAGCGCGAACGATCGTTGATGTGGAGGAAAAACTACAGGAATTCGATGTCGAGATTCAGCGGCTACGAACTTCTGTACGCACTAACAATGTGAGTGCAGTGACCAACGCTATGTCAGCGCAACTGCAGGACGTCTCGTCCAAGTTCAGCACTCAACTTGTCGCCTTTGACGCCTTCGAGAAGCTGCTGACGCAGGTAAACGAAGCTGAAATTCCCGCTCTTCACGAGAAAATCAACCTCGCGCTGTATACGCTACGCCAAGAAGCTGAACAGCGAACCAATGAGAGTGCACAGGATCTCCAGAAGTTTGTGGATCAGCTTCAAACTGCGCAAGAAACATCAGATGGGAAAGTGCTCGTTCGCCTCACTGACTTTTGCAGCCGCATTTACCACACGCTGCTCGGGATGAGCGGCGCCATGCTTCAATCTGTTGATCTCGGTAGAATTGAGCAGTCGACGAAGAATTCCACGCGTACAGCGCTTGCTGTTGGGATTGAGTTGCTTCATGGGATTTTCACACATTTCATTGCGAACTGCAGCGCACTTACCACACGCGAAGCTGCAGCTGAAGTTAACTTTCTGGTGGAGACATCCATGGACTTCCAGCAGCAACTGGAGAAACTCAAAGGCCAAGCAGCCATTGCCAAAGCGGCCGTTCATCTTGACGCTGGCGGCAAGAACGACCGACACGGCAGTACTACCACAAACAACAGCAGCTTTGACGACCATCTCGTGTTCATAACGACCACCAAGCTGAAAGAGCTTGAAGGAGCTTTAATCACGCGAGAAACTCACCGAGAAGACAATCAGATCCCGGAATTGACGCTTTTCATGCACGACGTGGTGGTTCAAGTACGCTCTGTTCTCTTTCTTCTGCTGCTGCATACTGAAGCGATGAAGTCTCGCCATCAAACGGAAAAGCTTCAGTCTACGCAAATTCTCGTTCAAAGTAAAATGGAGGAACATGCTTTTGCTCTTGGACACCTCGACTCGACGGTTGCGCTGGTCAAGTTGATGAACACCCGCCTCGATACTTTCTTAGAACTCTCTTTCGCGTACGCCAAGGAGGAGGACGTCAAGAAATCAATTGAAGAGCTGATGAATTCCAACAACGAAATGAGGGAATTACTCACCACAAGTCTCGAAGCCACACGAAGCGAGACAATGGAGCGCGACGGATTACTTGGAGAGGAGATGAATCAGCTTATCGCTCGTGTCAGCAAAAAACTGGACAAGGACGAACTATTGTGGACCCAAGAGGTCCTCGAGCGTCAGGTACAAAACGTTGCCAACGCGTCACTCGATGAACACGATCTCGTTGATATCCACCGACGATTGCGTCGCAAACTGGACAAAAGCCAACTGAAATTACTACTCCAAGGCCAGACTGGCAGGATGAATTCCAGTTTAAATCTGCTGAAAAGTGCGGTCGATTCTACCGTCGAAAATGGAGACCAGAAGTCCGCGCCGCTTGTGGGAGCCAAGTGCATTTCATGTCATGGGGAGTTACCACCAACAAAAGCCATGATCCAACACGTTGTTCGTGAAGAAGTTCATCAAGAACTCGCCAAATCTCGAGCACAGAAATTACCACCGTCATCTATGGCAACCTTTAATGCCTCTAACCATCGTAACCTAGAAACCTTCAAGAAAGAACTGCTTCTCTCTTCGCTGCAACAAAAGCACGCTGGTAAGTAAAATCCCTACAAAAAACAAGCACAAGTGACGTCCATTTCCAATAAATAAAGCAGATTACTCCACTCGACCTTCTCTTAAGCCACGCGCTTTGCTGTCGTTGTCGTACACTCCATCTAGAACACTCCTGCAGCTACCAGAATGGCTTGAAGGAGCTGTGACGCAATCTCCTTTACAAGAATCATGCTGTTCTCATCTTGTGCGAGTGCATACACGACTGGACGGAGATTGTACTCCACAAGGAACTGGATAGGCGATGTATGAGACTCGAACAGACTCTTGAGCATCTTGAGCAAGTTCTTGCGCACAATTGCCTTCGGAATAAGGCGGAGTCTTTTTAGAATCTCCGTCACAAACATCCCACTACGTCCAAGTGCTTGGTTAAGCCTCACTGAGCGACTCATCATCTCCAGCAGTGGCTCTAGCAAGTTTTCCAGCTCTGTATCCAAAGCGTTATGAAAACACACCATGATTTTTATCAGGTTTTCTGGTACCAGCAAGACGTTCTCCATCTTCACTGTATCATGCACAAGCCACACGCTGATGGACTTGATAGCATCAATCTGCCAGTATTTATCCTCCAGCAACTCTAGGAAGAGTGACACGCTGTCGTACGTCCAAAGATGAGCTCGAGCTGTAGGCGAAGCATGTGCCAAATCGCACATAATCGGAAGCGCAAACTGCTTAAGCGGACTGGAATTCCGCACCACTTTAATAAGCGATGGAATCACCCCAGCCTGTGCTGCGTGAGTCTGTCGGTTCCGATTGATTCGACAAAGGTAGAACATTGATTGTAGCACAATATTCTCGACTTCTTTCCTCTTCGCATCGGAGATGGAAGAACCTTCAGCTTTTCGTTCATTCAATAGACGCACAAGGGTTGGGATGGCTCCAGCTCGATCCAGTTTTTCCAGTGTGAGCGGCTCCATACTAAGGTTTCGAATGCATTTCAGAACTTTCAGCATAGCTGACACAAACTCGTCAGAGTGGCGTATCAATGGAAGCGACTGCTTTGTTTCTAACTGATCGTCAACTGAGTTAAAAAGTGGCGAACCGGGATGAATTGCTTCCAGTAAGCCTTCCAGAACAGCACCATCGCACATGTGTTCTTTCACTACAGCATCTCCTTGAGAGAATAATACAAAGATATCACAAGTCTTGTGAAGTTCCTTCATCGTCCAGTGTGCCACCGATCCTTGTTTACTTTTGGTCGCTGCTTTTGTTGGTAAAAGATCGTGATTTTCTGATCCAAGTGGATCGCTAACCGACACAGACGTAGCAATTTCGGAGAATACGACGACAAACTTCTTGAGCAGTCCAGCTTTCACAAAAAGTCGGCAAATGTCGTTTTTCGGGATGGTCTGGATACTGAAGACACTGAAAATTCCATCCAGAGCGATCCGAAGCATGTCCACATCGCCATCAAATGTGAACGACTTCCTCTCTAGCGCTAAAAAGTCCACCAGTACGGGTAATCCACCGCAAGCGATAAACATTTGTAGAGTGAGAGAGCTGGTTTTACAGCACTGCCGCACAAACTTGGCAGCTTCCATCCGCACAGCAATCGAGAACTCATTATCTTCCGGGTTGCCCATACGAAATCCTCTGCCGCTTGCACCAGGCAAATAATAAGGATTGTGCTGCTTTGTAAGCTTAATGATCACTGGTACAAGACCAACCAGTGCCAAGTTTTCCTGAAATTTCTTGTTACCTTCGACGATCTACCGACAACACAACGCCAAACTCGGAATAAGTCACAATATTCCATCACAAAGAGCCTAAAAAGCTTACAATATTGATAACTCGGAGCACAGCATGCAGTACGTCCATCTTCTTCATCTCCAGTGCCTCCATGATGTTGGGTACCACACCAGGCTGGGACATCAAGTCACGCCTTAAAGTCACATTCTGATCAAATATTTCTTCCTGTACATTAACGAATAATTAGTGAGAGAACACTTCGTTATTAGCATGAAACACCAAGAAGACGTACCAAATTATTGCAAGCGTCAAGGATAACCTGGTCTTCCATGCTTGGATCCAATAAAGCCAATAACTCCACCACTCGAGCTGTTGCCTTCTGGCTAGTATCACGAGCAGTTGAATAATCAAAGTCCAGCTCATCATCAAAGAGATTCTCCTGCGCACTCCCTTCCGAAGATGATCCCACGTTACTACCTCGGTGACTACTAACACGTAACACCAGATGCTCCACTTGACCTTCACCAAATTCAAAGTCGCCTTCAATACCGTCTTCCTCTTCGAAATCACTGAGTCGTTTCTTAACGGGAACTACCGTAACAGGGATCGGATCTGTCTCCAAAGCACGCTGCTGCTTTGCAGCTGCTTGTAACAACTGCTTCTCATCAATATCATCAAATGTAAGGTCTTCGTCAGGATCTTCGACAAACTGCTGGAGCTTTGCGACGCGACTTTGGGCGGGAATAAGCGAGGATCGATCCCACGAGTTCGTTGACGGCTGGTCACTCTTAATCTGGCTCGTGCTGATACCATGACTGGTATCTAAAACGACAGAGTTCTCCGACAAAACGGAGGTTTCAAGCTCTTCATCGTCCCACACCTCGTCGTTAAACAGAGCGTTAGCGTCTTCTTTTGATAATTGGAACTTTGGTTTACTCGGTTCCTTCGCTGCCTTTGGAATGATATTTTTCTTGCTTTTGCCGTCTCGAAGCACGAACGGCGTGGGGTTTGAATCGACTCCGAACTCGTCATCCCAGTCCTCCGCATCTTCATCGGATTGCTCGTTGGTAATACTGAGAGATCGAGAGTTTTTGCTTAATGGCGTGGATGAAATGTCCGTTGCAGATGAGCTTTTCTCGTACAGCTTGATAGTGTTCAGCACAGCGTCGCGATCATTGGAAGATGTGACACTCTCTTCGACTAGCTGCGTACTTTGCTCCACTTTGTTTTTCGGAATCTGTGCGATCCATGGATGTGCCAGAAGTTCGTCTGCAGACGCTCGCAGTCGCGGTTCTTTCATGAAACATTTCATGATGAAGTCATGCAAAGCCTGTTGCAATGGAAGTACAGTAGAATAACACGTTAGCAATATAAAATCCTGCAGCTTTGCAATATTAAATCAATGACTTGTTACCGGTGACATGCGTTGAGGAAGAGGCGGATGGTCTTCTTGAACGATCCGAAAGAGTGCAGCCATTGGCGCTAGGTCAAAGTACGGCGGCTTTGTCGTTAGCAACTCAATAATAGTGCAGCCCACGCTCCAGATATCTGAAGCAGACGACCATCCCGCCATTTCAATCACCTCTGGCGCCACTACCAAGCCAAACACAAGAGTTACTTTAGAACAGTCTAGCAGCATACAAAACTAGCAGTAAACGTACTCCAATAAGGTGAACCAACGACGGAATTGGCTTTCTGAGTCTCGTTCAACTTGATTGCCACACCAAAGTCAGCTAATTTCACAAGTCCGTCCTTGGTTGTAAGGATATTGGCTCCTTTTACATCTCGATGCAGCACGCCTTGCTCGTGCAGATACGCGAGTCCTCTAAGCACTTGCGTGATGTACATGGCCACCAGCGTCTCCGATAAAGAGCCAAACTTCTTCATAAACTGAGAGAGTGAGCCGTTCTCCATGTATTCGAGCACAATGTACAGGTTTCCATGCGTTTTGATCGTGTCGTGGTACTTGACAATGTTCTCGTGTTTTAATTTGCGCAGTAGACTGATCTCGGTCTGGTATGTTGTATAATACAGTATAACGTCAGCCACTTCATACAAAAAGTCAGTCTGTTTCCTTATCCGGTACCTCGATCGATAGCAGTTCATCCTTGTCGATATCTCTCAGTGAGACTTGTTTAATGGCGACGGAGCGACCATTACGCAGATCCAACGCCCCATACACGATGCCAAAGCCCCCACGCCCGATCTCCGCTCCTAATTGCTACAGCAAGTCAGGATAAGAAATATTAATTCAGAGAGAGATTTTAAATTTAATATTAGTTGTGAAAGCCAGCTTAAGCCGTACGTAATGCCTGCCAACGACCCGCACTTGCTCCTCAAGCTTCCTGCCCGTACGACTGGACGCCAAACTGCTGCGATTACTCCCAGGGCGCGATGGCTGGCTACTGCGCCCGTTACCGGCCGCAGAGCCGCCCGTGCGTACGTGGAGACCGCTGCTGCTGCTCATGGCCGGCGCATGCTCGACTTTAGGATGCGCAGGGTCTTCCAGCATGTGATTGGCCGAAAAGTGCATAATTTATATCCGTTTAAACAGGGTGTAGCCATATCAGCAGTTGTTGAAGTTTAAAACACTACACTGAGTACATGTAGTTGCCTTTTTTCACCAGCCTGCACTAGTTGTCGGACGCGTGACAGTCTCGTGTCCAGGCAGATCTGAGAGAGACAACACTTGGAGTTTAAAACACTACACTGAGTACATGTAGTTGCCTTTTTTCACCAGCCTGCACTAGTTGTCGGGCGCGTGACAGTCTCGTGTCCAGGCAGATCTGAGAGAGACAACACTTGACTATTGTCGTAGAAAGTGACACTGGTCTCGAGCTCGTCCTGTGGCATGTAGATATTGTTCGCCTCGGCCTCAATTACCTCCAGGTCATCAGTAAACAGAAGAGTCTGCGTCATGTTAACGGAGTTGGCGAACGCTTCTGCCTGTTCCAGCCACTTTTGGCGCTGTCTTCTATTCTCCATAAACACTTGGTCAGAAGCGCCGTCGCCGCTCGATATATTCAGCGCAGGCGCCTGCTTTAAGATCCCATGGTAGATCAGAACATCGTCCAGAAAGACTGCGAACTCGCGTGCTCCACGTGCAGGCGTCTTGCTGTAATTCCACAACCGGATCTTGGAGATGGCTACAGGTTCATTGAAGAAGAAGACGAGCTTGTTTGGATGTGAAGGAGTGTATGGTGCGAGCCACATGTGACGGTCGTCGTACGTGTTATTGACGCCATCGTAAAGTTTGTCCAGTGTTCGAACGTCGTGTGTGGCACCAATTTCTTTCAAGGTATTGATATCACGTGGTTGAGCGTCGATGATCTCAGTGCAGAGAGGGATGAGTTGGTTATTGCGGTCATAGAGCTCGATACCGTTGAGACCGAGGTAGAAGTTGTCCCCCCAAGTGGACGAGAAGATAAACTTGATGATGTATCCGGTAGGGAACAGCGGCGTTTGATACTGTTGAAAAACTTCTGAAATGGGCTTCATAATGTCCTTCTTGCGCACTGACCGTGGCTGTACTGGAGATGATGACTGTGACAGTGAGAAAGTCTCGTCACAGAACGCAGATCCTTCAGCGAAACTACCAGAACCGTCGATTATTTGAGTTGTTGTACTCGTTACAGGTGACGATGGTCTCATGGCTTCACCGTCTTCAGCTGTTGATGTTAGAGGATCACCTTCTTTGCTAAGTGGATGGAATGGAGATAATTCAGCAGAAGTAGAAGCATGAGAAGCTGAAACTGATGAATTGCTGCGAAGATACAAGAACTGACCAAAGTCAAAGTCCATGAGGTTTCCTGGGGCTTTACGAAGTGATGCTCGCATATGGTGTACGCCATCTATCCGTACTGAGATCTGCTTGGAGCCTTTGAAAGAATCTTCCAGTGTCGTGTTGTAATTCCAAACTTTCAGTGCACGAAGACAGACTTTCTCGGGAAAATCAATGGTGACTGCACGGCGATCTGGAGGAAGCGCTAGAACGTCCTGTAGTGGGGCACTCCACATTTCCTCCGAATTAGTGGAAAGATGACGTGCTCCTTGAGTTACAATGAGCTTTTGCATCCTCTTAGCAGCCATCGACGCCGTGACTTTAACGTTATCCATTGAAATGACCAAAGGAACGTAATTGGCGTCCAGGATTTGAAGACCTGCCAGTCCAATTTCATAGGGATCTCCCCAATTCGCCTCAATTATGAGTTCAATCCTTTTGCAACTCAGTGGACGCTCTGTCATTGGTCCTCCCACGACTGGAGCAGTACAAGGACGAGCTACGTGAGCTGTTTTAGTCGAAGGTTCAGTATTTAAAGTCGACTTCATTCCTTTAGGCAACGGAGCAACCGGAGTGAACACAGAATTAATAGAGAACGTCGAGTCAATCATCTCAGGAGAGCAGATAATGTGCTTATTTCCTCCTCTAGCAGCTGCACGAGATGCACTATTTCCTGTCTTTGGTCGTTCTTGAAGACGAGGATCTGCTCCGAAAGAAACCCCACTTATAACGCTCAAACTGGATTGACCTTCGCTTACAGAGTAAGAATCACTGTCAATCATCGTCTCTTGTCGTTTTTCGTACTTTTCAATCAATTGTAAGATCGACTGCTTCATGGTGAACAGGATACACTCGTTACAGTCGTCAACGTCTTCTATGACACTTCCAGGTGCGCGAGAGATTTCACCTTTAAAGATAAATTTTCCATCTAACGAGATCTCTACGTACCGTGCGCCACGATACGAATGAATGCGTGTCGTGTTGTAATTCCAGATACGCAGCATCGAAATGGACAACTTGTAGTCGAAATCCACGTAAATAAAGTGGTTTTGGCCGCGTGAGAACGGGGCGAGCCACGCGTGCAGCTCATCCGACGTAAAATAGTGTTTGTCCACGAGTTTATCCACTGTTCGTGGATCTAAGCGATCATGATCTTTGATATTGAGATCAGGAGGATCAGCTGAAAGCTGCTTGTCAACGTCTGAGAGGTAAACGGCATGACCTGTGTGATCAAAGATCTCAATTCCCATAAGACCCACGTAGAACGGATCTCCCCATGTCGAGAGGATGTTGATGACTAGATTTTGTCCATGAGGCAACTCGGGAATGAGGAAAACTTCGGATGGCTCTAGTGACGGTTTGGACTCTAACGATTTTGCGAGATATTTCGCTGCTCTGTTTTCCACAGCCTCACAATGAGAGTGGTGGTCATTATCGTACAAACCAAGTTCTTCCTTGTCTGTAAGTTTCTTGTCTTCTTCACTGTCTTCCAGACTGTCATCAATATTGACAAAATGAACATTATCTACAGCACAAAAGAGCCCCAAGATTAGTTAAAATATCAATTCATCGTACAAATGTTTCATACTAACCTCCAGGATCCGCATACGGGCGAGTGACTGAGATTTTCGTCGTGAGTTCGCGACTGCGGTTGGTTTTATCAAAAAATTCCAGAGATCGCAGAGATTCGACAAGCGATTGCTTGACTCGTCTAAATTTGATGTGAGTAAGTGAGTTATCAGTTAAAAATCCACTGTAAACTGTAAACTCATCAGTACTCACCTGCTTTTCGACTCGGTTGCTTGCCGTACTCGCTGCCTCGATCTCTTTGGAGACGAATGATCGGATCCTTTGGATAAAAAGTCTTTATCTGCTGTATTCGTGGGCCGTACTCGCTGCCTCGATCTCTTTGGAGACGAATGATCGGATCCTTTGGATAAAAAGTCTTTGTCTGTTGTATTCGTGACATCCTTTTGCATCCCAATAGGAGCGCGAGGTCGAACGCCTGAAGGACTGGGAGCTTTGGGACCAGTTTTGTCTTTTTGAGGCGACTTTCCATGTGGACTACCGTTGCCTCCTCCGACTGCGACTCCATCGACTAATTCGACACTGGAAGTTCTTGGACCGAGTGTTGTGACTTTGGGTGCGTGATTGGAGTCGCTACTAAGCCATGAAGGCACTGACTGGGGACGCATCGCGAGCTCCAATTTGCCTAAAGCATCCAACATCGGCGCTCCAGTCTCCATTTCGCACTACCCAGTATAAATACTGTATACACTGTTGGTGTCGTTTCAATAGGTGTCAAATTTAGCAAATCCGCACCGATTTCGTCCTAAGTCTTACCACTATTATTACATGTTTCTTATCCCTAAATTCGAAAACTCTGCGTTATAAGCTTTAATCATCAACTGAACTATCAACCGCTTGACGTTGAAAAAAGAACGCAGTTCCTCGGAATTGCTGAATCCTCCGCTCGGTTCCCCCCTCTTCCTCAAGATTCCTTCAACTGCTTCATCAACCTCTTTCCCAGTTCCTTGAAGTACTCCCTTAGGCCCTGCTCCGCAGATTCGCTGTTTGCACCCAGCGGATTCAGCATTCCGCTGTCTTGGACCAT
>JAIKVB010000182.1:0-37651 GCA_024679045.1 Phytophthora brassicae | reverse complement strand
TCCACAGGCGCACCTGCTGGCGGCCAGCCGGATGTTCCGGTCCTTCGGAACTGAAGCAGGTACGTCCCTGTCCGCTATGTCGTTTGTGCTTGTCATGCGAGAGCTGCCGTCGGTCAAGTTTCAAGTCAACCCAGCTGTGCTCATGTAAGGGCAAGAAGCGGCTCACGCGGCGCCCAGCCGCCGGCTCCGTGGCCGCGAAGAAAGGGTCGACCGGTGGCGGCCATGACTCGGACTCAAGCCTCGAAGGCAAGCCTGCGCCCCCGCCGGTGAAGAAGCCCAAATTTTGTCGCGCGAGCGGAAATTTCGTCACGGTGCCGGCTTTCTCGCTCTTCATCCGACCTCTCCAGACGCTGACACACCGGTTTTTCAGTACGGCGGTGACACCCCTGCTGGAAGTGCCGCGGTGCCCGCTGACTTATTGACCTTACGGTCCGGTACGGCCATACAGCCACCACCGGCCATACAGCTACCACCGGCTATACAGTCTGGGTCGACCATACAGTCACCCGCGGCCATACAGCCAGTGCCGGTCATACAGCCGGCACAAATATCAGGTCGACCATACAGTCACCCGCGGCCATACAGCCAGTGCCGGCCATACAGCCGGCACAAATATCGCCACCACGAGACGGGGCTCCCTCGCCACATCAGCCAGATCAGGCTGCTCCCGTAAATCCTACCGAGGAAGCGACTGGTGACGTGCCTTCAGGGCCAGCCGGTTTGTTACCCCCGGTGAGCTTCGTGCCGAATCGCCAGCCGATCGGTAGCAGGACGATGGAGCACGGCAGTCCTGTTCCTAGTGCGAGCCCACACTATGTTGTCAGCCCCCTTGGCGAGAGCAGGAGCTGTATCGTGTCAAGGCCAGCGCCTTCTCCATGTACGATGCGAGGAACGCGCGACTTGGTTGTCCACATCATCAATGTCTGCCGGCCATACAGCCGGCACAAATATCGCCACCACGAGACGGGGCTCCCTCGCCACATCAGCCAGATCAGGCTGCTCCCGTAAATCCTACCGAGGAAGCGACTGGTGACGTGCCTTCAGGGCCAGCCGGTTTGTTACCCCCGGTGAGCTTCGTGCCGAATCGCCAGCCGATCGGTAGCAGGACGATGGAGCACGGCAGTCCTGTTCCTAGTGCGAGCCCACACTATGTTGTCAGCCCGGCGACGGCAGAAAGGTGGCATGCGAATGCGCGCGGGCGAAGCGATCTACTGCGTCAGATCGGCCGTGCAACGTTGGCACAGGCTATGTCAAGGAGGGGAATTGAGCTTCCCCCTGACGATTACCCTGTGTTACGTGACGGTGATGCGGGTCCAGAATATCTCCTCAACACACCCTTGCAGCACGCGCTCTCGGAGTTAGCGCGGCGGACGGGCGCCGCATTGCCTGCTTTCGTGGAGCTGGTACGTGGGCAAACGCAGGTGCTTTGCTTTCGGTAGGAAGATCTTTTTCTCTCAACTAGTTGCTCAGGGACTCCGCCAATGCGGGGCGAATCTACCCGGGGCTTTGATACCTCTCTTGACTGTCAATGTCTCTTGTGTCAGGCTGCTGATACCACGCTGCAACTAATTTTTGGCTGCTGATACCAGCGTCGTGCACACACTTCCTACCTATGCGAACGCTTTCACTGGTGCTCTCTGTTGCTTGGCTTATGCGTGAATTAGATGTCTTCGGCGTTGACAGCGACTACGACTTGTTACCGCACTTCTTCTGTATTTGTGGATAGCTCTCTCGCTCTCTCTGCGTCTTGGTGCTAAAAGGGAACTGATCGGCTCCCAGCTCCTATCCTACTTCGGCTATATTGGTTGGGTTCACTGCTGTAACCAGTGGTAGCTTTTCTCAGCCGCCCAATCCGGCGATCATGTTCGTCTTGGTTCTCTGCGACCTTTCATCATTCCGCAATATCATCGCCTTGTGCTATCTTCAACGTCCTGTTTACGTGTACGTGTCTTCATGTGTCCTGCGCGTCCTCGCACTGCCTCGAATATCACCTGCTGCTCCGCGGGTCCTTATCCCCATCTGCTGCATTGGTGACTGCGGCTTGATGTGACTGGGGCTGCACCCAAGTCACTCAGACTTGTTACTCTCTTCCCCTAGCCATCGAATTGTTGCCGATTCGCTAATGCTCTTGTGGTAAAGCGACCATTTGGAAAATGATGGGAAACCAGAGTGATGGGTGGGATGTGCTGGATAATGACGTCACTAATCAGGAAAGGACGTTTCCGCTCTAAATCAAGTACCACATGAAATAAGAAGACAATACATGAATACAAACAAGAAGACGGGATGGAGAAAGGTCCACCACCTACAGAGACGTACCGCTAATGGTCGTGAGGTGAATAAGGATCCGTTGGGCGTCGAAACACGGATTTATGTGTTACATAGATCCAGGATCGCCCAACGTAGTAAGGAGCCGTGATGTATGGAACAATAGATCCTTTCCACACATGCGCGGTAGGGGTCAAACGAAATTACATTAATGGGAGCTTATGCAATGACCATCAGCTCAATCCGATAAGGGACGAGGAGAAGCGGGTCTTTTCTTGCTGCGTGGCGCTCTCGATTCTTCAAAGTGAGGGAGAACGCCACGCGTTCGTGGCCTGCAGCGGCCTGAACCGGCTGGAGTACCGGTATGAAACCGGTACGTACTAACATACCGCTTGAAGTGGAAAACACAATTCCCTCGCTGCGATATGGAATACACCTTTCCACACATGCGCGGTAGGGGTCAAACGAAATTACATTAATGGGAGCTTATGCAATGACCATCAGCTCAATCCGATAAGGGACGAGGAGAGCGGTGCCCCCAAGAAGGTCATACAGTAAACTCCCACTAGTGCAGCGTCGAGTCACCCCGAGAGCCTGCGACCATGCGCTCGGAAAGTGTGGCCACCGACTCCTTGCACAGTCTGGTGTAGGTCTTGAACGCGTCGGAAATCCAGCGGCCGTGAAACTGGATCGTAAGAGCGTCCGTGCCCGACCGGTACATGTGAGTTGCGCCGCCAGCTCGTAATGAATGCGAGCTGAAACGGCGTGGGTCCGAGCCTGTCTTTATTACCGCTCGCTTGATAGTCGCAGCCACATCCGAAGTCCCGATGCAGGCTGGTTATCCATGGCGGTTTGTATACACAGCAGCCGGGATGTTGACAGGTAAATTCTGGTGAGCTTGAAGAAGAACCAGTGCACCGAACACTGGGCACAAGAATGGGTGCCCAGATCGTGACAACATTCTTGAAGTAGGAGCGCCGCCTTGGTTCGTCTTCGACCCGACCAGGCGTATACAGACCGAGTGTGCATTAGATGGACGCTGCGTAGGCCGCCCTTCCACATCCACCACTGCTATGTCTTGCGCCCGGACGGCAAACCACTTAAAGGAGCCGCCGGAAATTGCCACGATCTCCGACCGGCGCATCAGGAAAAAGAACGCCAAGCACATGACCCCCCATAATGCTTGCTCGAAGGGATCAGTCATTGACAGGCTGTTGAAACAGGCTTCTAGGATCTCTAGCGACACGGGTGACTTTCGTTGTCGTGGAGAGTCCACGTGGCTGATTCCTTTGAGGAGCATGCGGGTGTGCGGGTGCCCAATGGGAAAGTCATGACCCGAAGCCGCAAAGAAATGACGGACACCTTGAAGAACACCCATGATTGAATCACTGCGAATGGACCCGCCCGAACCGTATCCACAATGGAAACCGTGCAGGATGAGACCCGTGATGTGCTGCACTTGGTCCAGGGTGGAAATTCCGAGGAGAGATGGTGGGATACCTCGGCGTGAACTCCACGACGTCCACTTCTTTAGCGCTCGGCTGTACTGGGCAAATGTGGAGTCGGCAACGGAGTGAGCTCGGAGATACGCAGCCAGCTGTCGGTCAGACCCTGGGTGTCGATTGTCGGCGAGACCTGCAGCCAACCTGAGGTTAGTGCTTCAAATTTGGTCGAAAACGACGGGTAAGCTGCGATGCGAGAACCGGCGTCCGCCCGTTCATTGTCAACACCAGCGACGTGTGAGGCCGAGAACCGAAGTCCATATGACGTTTCCCACCAGCTAAGCAACCGTATGATCACTTGGGCGCGAGGATTTCGTGACGCAAGTTTGTTTTGCCATACCACGGCGGAATGTGTTGTCGATGCGAAAATTGGCGGAAGTGTTGTCGATGCGAAAATGGACGTGAAGAGGGCGGCCATTACGAGCGCCATGAGATTTCCAGCGAGAACCCCAGGCGTGGACAGCGAAAGCGCATGAGAGTAGCTCGCGGAAGTTGATGTCAAACCCGTTGGGTACACCTTCCTTGAAGTCGGCGATCAGTGAGCGCTTGGAACTGAAGAATTGGTAAGTTAACGTTTGCTGCGAGGTTATGTCGAGGGCGCACAGACTGTAGTCAGACGCATCCATCTCAACGACGACGTCGGGCGGTGGTAGCGCGTTGAAGTAATCCAGCGAAACGCCATTGAGGTGGGGCGTGTGCAGCACAAGCCACCACCACAGCAGGTCTTGGCGCATGTCGTATGTGATGCTGACGCTCTGAAATCGGTGCAACCGAGACTCCCGCTGCCGCAAGCGCTGGAGAAAAGGCCGTGCAGCCCGGATCCATGTTGCCACGTGTCGTAGACTGCCCATGAGAGATCGGTACTCTTTCCTCGATAACGTAGAAGCGGAGTACGCGGCAGCTACAATACACCGGGCCTTCCCGATCTTGTCTGCTGGCATTGATACCTGCTCCTCGACTGTATTGAACTCCAATCCAAGGACACGTTTGTATTGATGGCATCCGCGCCCAGTACCGCTATGATGGCAAAACGCAGAGAGCGATCCATATCGTCGCAGTTCGTGCCGATGTCAGCGGCCACATTGATGTGGTCGTCAAACCAGTGATAGTTGAAGAAACCGGTCGGGGACACGTCATTTGCCTGAGAGCCGTGCACGTGTGCGATGGCCCCGGCAGCAATCTCGTAAAAACCAGGAGACCCTGTCCAACCGAAAGGTGCCGCCAGCTCGATCACGATGACATCGTCCTCCTCAATATGACCAGCAAACAAGTAGACGCTGTTGCTGTGTATGCCGATGTTCCGGATCGCGGAAGCAACATTACCAGCCACCACGCATATCTTGGATTCTCTGTGTGCGCGTTTCAGCCGCAGTATCTACGTAGCCACGTCATCACAGTGAATATAGTCGGGCTTGGTGATGCTGTCTTGATCGGTGTAGTCATTGATCGAAGAACCTTCTGGAAACGAAAGGTCGTGGATCGTGCGTCCGGAAGAAACTGCATCTTCGTGTTCTTTATCAACAACCCCGAATGGGATGATAATGATCTCTGACCACTGCTCGATGAGGTCCTTGTCCAGCACCAAGCATCGACCGGCATCTTGCTCTTTCCTGATGTTCTTGCGGAGCACATTGAGGCGGTCCCTCGCAGACCCATGGTTGGGTGGACGTTGTCGCTGTAGAGGTAGAGGTTGCGTTAACCGCACTTCGACACCCTCTTGGACAATTTTTTGGAGAGCGTCCAGGTGCTTGTAGTCCTTGCAGAGTTTTCCAGAACTTCCGGGACCAGGTTCTTGTTGGGTCGATAGTCACGTGGAGTGGCCACGCGTATAATGGAAGCCCATCTGTTGTATATATTCGATTACGGATATGTCTCGCACGGTATGTGTACAGTGCTGCACCGCTAATTCGACACCGCTAACTATGCATAAACTGAAGTTTGTAATATATCAGTAACAAAATAGAGTATCGTATTACCCCCATCAAAACGAATGAACCTATCAGGATATATATAGTATATCCTGTCGAACTAGCGGTACAGCACTGTACTTATAAATTGGGGCTACTATTACGTATTCATTTAAAAAAGAGCGTTTTCTTCTTTTATCTTCTTTTAGTAGAAAGAAGATTTCATTTTTTCAGGGTACCTTCTTATAGCATCATAATTTAGGCATCGGCAAGGTGCTATTTCCGCGTTGGCACAGTTTTTACGACTACAAGCTGCGCTTCATGGAGTCGAACAGAAACCAAACTGGGGAGCACTAATCAGCTTTTTTCAGCAGTGCAGCGTCGCCACGGAAACATCGATCCGTCGAGAGACATCGAGGCAGCAGACAGTGACGAAGACTTGGTCGCCGTAGTTTAGCTTGTTAGCTTGCATAATATGCAAGCTAAATACACTTTATTTATATTAAAATAAAATGGATTTTCACGAAATTTCACTTGCTGCATCTTTTCGTACACTGGACGCCTACCATATATAGCCTATGCGGGTGACTTATTTGCTGCAGATATGCCAGCTTAAATAAAGATATAAGTCGACATGTCTGCAGAAACGTCTACCAAAAATACACATCCATTGACGTAGAGGCGGTGGTGTGTCCTGCAAATAATGACCGAAAAAGACAAAAACACCCATGACTGAACCTTCAAAACGGCACTTGAAGTAGGACACAGAAAGAAAAGAAAATCCTTCCGAACCCCCCCTTTTTAGATGACTATTCGCCCCCGCGTTTCTGCATCATGGAGCATGATCACGGGACTGAGCTGCTTCTCTGTTTGATCGGGGAGCTCGTGCAGCATGAGAAGGACGTGGCGGAGGTCCAGAAGGAAGTACACAAGCTGCTGCTGGTGGAGGCATGGAGGGTGGCGATGCGTAGCCGCCATTACCGGACTGTGGAGTGTCTAGACCCTCCTATCGCATGGAGGGTGGCGATCCGTAGCCGCCATTACCGGACTGTGGAGTGTCTAGACCCTCCTATCGCATCCTGGATGACTCTGTACAGAAATGGCAACGACCTAAATTTCATGAATGTAACCATTCTGACAAGTTAAGTAGATTTTATTTGGATTTGAGATTAACATGTCTGTAACGAGGGCGCGTGTTTGACGCAGAGCCGCTTTCCACCAGTTTTTACATAGGTTCGGGAACTTCTACACGATGCGTCCGGTGTCCTCCAGGGGGACGTCCTCCTAAACTCCGCTATCTACAACAAATTTTGGGCCTACTATTATGCTTCTACGTCGGGAGCATGGAGAATAGTACATTGTATATGATTTTTGGGTTACCGCCATCGACTTTGTCCCGGACTATGCGGAAGGCAGAGAAAGCGCTCTCGCAAGCGCTGCAGGGATACGCCCCAGCTCGGATTTCCTTTCCATCGCCCGTACAGCAGACTAGGTTGGCAAAGTTGGTAGAGGTCCGAGAGTTGATATTGCATCATACCTTCGGTTTCATCGACGGAAAGAACCTGCGGGTGGGTACTAAGAGCTTTGGAATGTATCGATTTTGCTTATACGTCTAACTAGCTGTCTAACTATTTATTTTGTTAATATGTCTAACTACTGTTCTGTAGGTGATGTAGCCCTCAAATGTGGACCTCCAGAACGCAATGTATAGCGGGTGGTTGCACTCTGTATTTGTTACAGGTACTATTTGCTTTGCTGCAGATGGTTGTATTATATGGTGCAAACACAACAGCCCCGGGTCCTGGAATGACAGTGACACGTCATTGGGCTTCCGCCAGAAGTTGCTAGAACCCAATATTTGCCCGGACCGAAGGATGAACGTGGTGTCGGATTCCGCATTTCCTTGCTCTACGGAAATGGTTGATCGCATCCTAACACCTCTGAAAGATGGTGGTATAGATCGTATCAATCCCTCCTTGAGAAGTTCTGCGCGAACCTTACACAACGCAATAACGTCCGTTCGTCAGGCCGCAGAGTGGGGCATGGGAAGCATCCAGACGGTGTACAGCCGACTGAATCTTCCATTGCCATACAACCCGGAGCTCCGCGGACTCAGACTGAACAATATTTTCAAGGTGTCTAACTATCGGGCGAGGACCGTGGGTATTTCTCAAATACGAACAACTTTTTAAAGCAATATGGACTTTGTAAGAAACGTGTGAACGCACGGGAGGCTAAGGAAAACTGTACAAACGAGATGTGTCAAGGTTTCACAAATTCCTTCCACGTTGGATAACACGAAATGAATGTAGCCTGCTATTGTTTACTCTCCAAACTTACAGTTACTAGAAAGTTAAGCACCTATTTCATGGGAGGATCGACGCTGATGTATTGCACACGATTAGCATGTCGTGGTCGATGAAGCACTAGCCCTTCTTCAACACCGCTCCTATAAGTAACAAGAGGTCTTGGGTGCGAGCGTGGGCGTCCTCTTTCTCGCGGCGCAGACGCTCTTCAAGATCTATTGTGTCTTGACGCCGACGCTCGGCTGCTTCCACCTTGTCGGCAATGATCTGAGCCTGTCTAGCCTCCGCATCTTCGCGGCGGCGCCTGTCTTCTTCGAGTCTACGATCGTCCGACTTTCACTCATTATCGTCGCGAAATAGCAGCAACCTTTCAAACGCACTGTTGTCCATACTGTTATTGGCACTCTCCAGGTTAGCCAGTTTCAGCTTTTTTTTAGAGAAGTTGTAGTCTTTAGCGCGCGCATTGCTTCTCCATAGCGAACCTCGCCTCCCCTTGCGCCTTGTCGTCGATATCTCGCGCCCTCTTCGACCCTACATTGTCTCTAAAGGTGTAGATATTCGCACCGCCAAGGTGGTTTGCGGTACTTAGAAGCGACTTGTGTCGAAGGGCTTCTTCTTGATCGCGACTGCCGAGTTGGAGACCTCGCGCAGCCTGATCTTTGGAGAGCGTCGTAGTTGGTGGAGTAGTAGCAACTTCAGTGGTATCGGTACGTGTAGTGGCAGTCTTTCGCGGCTTCTTCAAGCCTGCTGATCGAGGCTGGCATTTTTCAGGCACCGTCGACAGCTCTGCAAACTTTGGTGTCGAGGCGAAGGCCTCCAGTCCTTCAGCACCGAGCCGCAAATTGAAGACAGTAAAATTTTCCAACGAAAATGGCGTGTGAGGGGAAAGATCGGCGTCTTCAAAGGCCACACTCGTAGTGTACGCAGATCTGTCGACGTCGTTTGCAACCTGATCGTGGCCTTCCTGGCACACATTCTACACCGCATTATCACGATTTTCGTGATCTTCGAAATACGGTTCAAAGCCGAAATCTGACTCCACGTACAATTCGTCTTCTCCTTCATCTTCCTCGCCAACTAGGTCTTTGTCAGCATCGTCGTCCATCTACACGACGTTTGCTTTGTCGTCGATGGCTCGTTTTTCCAGTTTGGCCGTCATAATATGTGGGGGCATCTCCGCAGTGCCCGTGGTTTTACGTACGCTGTACAGCGCCTTGAACTTACGGCGTAAGCTGTCCAGATATCGCTCTATCCAGGAACTGGTACAAGTAGTATTATACGCCACGGTCAGGCGGTCCCACTCACCTCTTCCTAAAGGCAAGTACTCTTCAACGAGCGTCAACAGCCGGCTTATCTCCGCATCTTTTTTTTGTAGTTCGGACTTCCACTGAACTTAACCATCTAATAATACAGTCAAAAGTTACAGCGTTAATATTGATTCATTCAAAAAGAAAACGCGACAGTAAAATATACTCTGTCAAACAAACAAGGTCTTGAAATGGCGAGATGGAGTTGGGCGATCTGGTACCAAGTCGGTGTTTTTGATAATGAGTTGACGCGTAGGTCTCTACATCCCCACCAACCTTTGTTCTCCTCCCTGCTGTGTGGGGTACTATCAAGCCTATTATCTTTAGCTGGTTTGAAAGAATGATCAGCCACATTGGGACTGAGACACGGCCCAAACTTTTTTAAAGGCAGCAGTGGGGAATTTTGGACAATGAGCGAAAGCTTGATTCAGCAATACCGAGTGAGTGATGACGGCTAATTAGGTACTAACCTCGTACTTCAACGCGCGAAATTTCGCGCCTAAATACAAACGTGGACGTGAGGGGTTCCACAGGTCTAACGACAGGCTTGCGTGACCGGAGAATGCCACCTTTAGAGAAGCGAGTGGTAGGCATCAGCGTTATTTTAATACAATTTTCGATTATAAGTGCAAGCAAAGCAATTTTCAAAACTCTTACGTACTGTGCAACTCATCGTACATGTCCTCGCTACAAATCCAGGTTTCTTATGGTTCCTCTTGATCGTGGATATCTGCGTGGCAGCAGAATTCGTATTTGCAACGACACACAAACCACAGATCATCGCCATAATCGATGGTGATCTTCTCACAATGGCGAATAAATGTCGTAGTCGCGACTACCACTGTGGTACGCCGCCCATTGGATACTTCGCGGAACTCTGTGACTGGGTTGCACGCATGGTTCACAAACCGCATCATTCCACCCATAGACTCGGCGTTAATCGATACGCGGACAGAAAACAAAGGAGACTCTGGTCGCGTCTTCATGACGAGACGGTACCCTCGGGTTCGGGGTCGGTTGCGGATGGACGTCCGAACATGCTCCATCTCGCCGAGGTACTGTCCAATTACCTCGCCTGCATCAATATCTTCTGCAGCCACTCCACAAATCGACGATGTGCGCACATTGCGCATCAGAACCACCTTGGAAGTCTCAGCAATTCCACTTCCGCACAATCCATTGTATGGACAGCAATTCACGTTGCTATACACATTCATCATTGCATTCCTGCACGTGTCGATCCGACACGGCGAAGAGCACGAACACCAGCCGAAATGGGCAACTGATGGAAACACCGTGCCGAGCGGATAAAATTGCTCCCTCAGATGAGCAACCTCATACGGCCAACGAGCGATTGCAAGTACGTCGTCTCAATGGGAGACGAGAGATGGTCGCCGTACCGCAGTAGATAGAGAACTTGCATCTGCAGTAGAGCCTTTCGAGATTCCACGCTGAGCAGATTGGACGAATGGGGTGCGGATAGAAGCACTTTGGGTGAATGGGGTAGGGGTTCGTATGGGTTTTAGACAACCATAGGCTCGATGTCCCGGAAGGAAGTCACGGGGGCGTCAGGGTTCCGGCTTTGACGGAGTCTTCTTTGTTTTTCAAGTCGCTGAGCGAAAAGCCGTCGTTGTTATTCATCGGGTCTACACGTGACAGGTTCGGGGTTTTATTCTCGTCTTCACTGCCCGAGCTGTCCTCCATGGAACGTAGAGTCCAGTGAATCGCTGAGTGTCTCAAGTGGACCATGGTTTCTAGAGAGCCAACAGTAGCGAGCGTTAAAGGATATAACTCAATAGAGTACATCATTTAATTACTTTACTTTCAGGAGGTCTACACGATTTCTCTGCAAAAAATTCAAGACTGAGAGACTTCTCGGGGTGTCGGAAAACTTATGCCAACGAATAAGTCAGCAGAATGTTTCAGAAAGAGTGATGATCGACATTAAATATACAAATTTCAACATTAAAATGTATAGTAATAAGTCTGAAGACTTAACCCACAGAGAACAGTACGGCGGGACCAGGGCTCGCAGGACAGATGGAGATATCAACGAGTAAAAATGAAAAAAACGGCTAGGGCGAAGTTTTAGCAGAATGTTGAAGAGCCGCGTCGGAGTAAGACAGACAAGATCTCAAGAGCGAACGGCTGAGAATAGCTGCCAGCCGTCGTGGAGTGAACCCAAAAGAAGCCGAAAGAAAGACATGATCAGCAGGGGGCCGCTCGGTTCCCTTTTAGCAGCAGAGAAGAGTGAACTACCCAAGTCAATACACAGAAGTGCGTTAGCGAGGCGAGGTGATTGTTAACGTAGCAGCGCATGTAGTCAGCCGTAGACACCGAGCAAAGAAGTCTCAGCGAAAGCGTACGCCTAGGTGGGTAGTGTGCGAACGACGCCGGTATCAGCAGCCCAGTAGTAGTTGCAGCGCGGTATCAGCAGCCCGACACAGGTGACTTGGCAGTCAAGAGAGATATTGTAGCCCCCGGGTAGATTAGCCCCGCACTGGCGGAGTCCCTGAGCAACTAGTAGATAGAGAGAGACAAATCTTCCTACCGAAAGCAAAGCACTTGAGCGGCCACGTGGAAAGTGAAAGCTGTTGTGTATATTCGATTTGTATCAGGGTTAGTCACCAACAGCCGACGGACATTGCCACCGGATTCTGCCCCGTAGCTAAGGACATATCTGGCACGGTACGGAGTGTGTACGCTTAGCTGAAGGCGACTATTACTTGGTGGTCATACAGGGGCCTACCAGCACGGTTGTCATTTCCCAGGTCGCACAAAAGCTAAAGCGGAGGATAACAGAAGAGAAGAAGCAGAAAACACGGGAGTGGCTTCACGAGGCTTGGTCCCGAGGCGCGAATCAAGGACAGCGAGCTCTGTGAGTAACGACCAGCATCTGAGAAGGTAGAAACAGAAGAAGACGCGAAGAGGAGCAGAAGAATATGGTGACGACGCGAGCAGGAACGCCAACAAACCCGATTCCTGCGAGCCAAGCAACAGTACGCAGCATTGACAATGAGGTTAAACGAGCGGCCCATCAAGCGAAGCGACGACGAACGACGCGAACCAGACTTCATTTGGACAATGACGCTGGCGGGATGAATGAGGTAGTGGTGAGTAGCTCAATGGCAGTCACGCTGACCAGAGATGCTGATCCTGATAATAATGGCGAAGATCACGGTAACAGCAGCAACCCCAGCGAAAATGATGTCCATATTCCGAGTGACGAAGCTGCAGGACACGGACGTGGTGGAAGACACGATCGTGGGTCGGGAAACCAAGGTAATCCGTATAATGATGACCATGTTGACGGTACTATGATGGAGACGATTATTCTGATCAGGATGCCGGTCAAAGGCGTGAGTCTAGCCGAGGTAGTGGCGATAGACCGAATGGTGATCAAAACGACACCGGACACGGAGGTGGTCGAGATGGCAGCAATCGGCGAGGAGACAACGGCGACCGTCAACAATCTCAAGCGCAACCCCTGCAATACCCAGCCTTCCGGAGCAGCGAGAAGCACGCGGAATTGTCGATGATACGAGTGAAGACGCCCTGGAATCTATGGGCTGGTGCGATGCATTAACACCAGGCCAACAGCGAGCGATGATAAGGCGTTTCGTCATTCAGCCGCCAATAGTGGCTACGTCGACCGTCCCGCCTCCTAAACCGGCACCTCCGGTAGTCGTGGAAGACCGACGCCACAAAGTGAAGAAGCTGGATATCGAGGATTTCGATGGTACGCCAGCTGAGTCTATTGAGGCGTGGCTCTCTACGGTACGACAAGCCGTACAGCGACAAGCGATGCTGGGTGGTGAGTCTTGGACGTCCGCCGAACTGTATTACGGTGTCACTGCATAACTGAAAGGAGACGCCAACCGATGGTTAGTCGTAATGAGCGAGAACATGGAAGAAGATGACTATACCTTCGAGTACTTGACCAGTAGACTGCGGAAAAGTATGGCCACAGAGAAAACGCGTGGTAGACGGAGAAGCGCATGAGTAAACGGGAACAGCAACCCGGCGAGCGACTTGATGCCTCTGCCAACAGTTTGACGAACATCGGGTTTGGAAGACGGGTCTCGATGGAAGCCTATCTGGAAGCCTTCTACGATGGCCTCAATAACCAAGACGCAGCAGCTCACGTTCGAGCACTGAAGCTGTCAACGCTAAGTGAAGCTTTGGAGAGAGCAATTGAAGGTTACAGAGAGTTTGGAGAAGGTCGGAAAGTCACCAGTTGGCGGGGAGCGCAACGTCATTATCGCACTGGCAGCGATGAGGAGGAGAAGCCCCGTGGAGCAGTACTAAAGAAGAACGATGCCAAACGGAAGTGACAAACGAGATAGATTGGAAGCAGCTGGGTTTGGGATTTGGCGGCAGCGATGCTGCACCCAAATATGATGACGCCGGTAAAGTCATCAGCGGATTGGCCGGAGCGGCAGCTGTTAAGGACGGAGGTCTTCCATTGGCTGCCCTGCAGGCAATCGCAGTAGCAGCTGGAGTAGGACAGCTGGCAGCTGCTCAGACGCCAGTCAGACGAGCTGAATCGATTGCCAGCAAACCAAAGGTGGCAAAGACACTGGACGTGAAGGCGGGAGTAAAACCAGAAGCTCTTCCACTCACGAGTCAACAGCAGCACTTCGGCAGCGGATACAGCGGCGGCAGAAGTGGGTACGGCGACTACGAGGGTGGACGTAATAACTACAGTAATTACGGTGGCGGATGCGGAGGCTATGGCAGTGCACGCGGGAACTACGGTAATTATGGTCGTGGAAATTACGGAAACAGTGGAAGAGGTGGTCCTGGTGGCGGCAGGGGTGTTGGAGGACGAGGTGGCTTCAATAGTGGTACTTACGGACCCCCAGAGGACTCCAGACCAATCATGCAGCGGAAGGCGATAGTGAGTGCCGCTACTGTGGCCAGGTGGGGCATTGGTGGCGAGAATGTGCTGTCTGTACTGGCGAAGTACAGCCCACGGGTAACCCGCAACGTCGACAAGCAGTACCGCAGCCACCACAGACCTCAGGAGCGCCACCGGCGGCAGGTAACACCGTGTCTTCTGCGCAGAATCCGACGACACCGGCGGGAAACGTCCCGAGGCAGTAGAGGAGGAGGCTCAACTGTCAAGAAAACAGGAATTCTCCGGAACGTGGGCACAGCAATGAGTGTGCCCTTGTCCCGAATGAGTGAAGAGAAGATGAAAGTCGCTGTGGAAGATATTCAAGCCGTAAGTGAAGCGCATCCGCCGGATCAAGCGGATGGTCAACCCAAGATGAAGAGTCTAGAAGCAGTGCTGAATTATGGTGAGAACCAGGGGAAGAGTATCGACGAGGATCCGCGGAATGCTGAAGCGTTGGTCTAAAAGCGATACCAGCTGAGAATCACTGGAACGGAGGAAGGGGAGCGAACTCCACCGGTAACGATGGCAGATGACGTAGATGACGTACCACCTCGCGGTGTACAGCGATTGCCGTGGCTAGTAAGTGGAGGGCTGACGAAGTCAAGAAGACGACGTCGGAGGCGTGCTGAAGATGCTATAGCCATTGCCAATCGGATAACGGTAACCGAACTTCGTGAACGTCACTTGGAAGGGGCTAAAGTGCTGAGAGTGAAGATGAAGTGCATCTTGGAAGCTGCGCGTACCAGGTTGACTAGTGAGATGTTATTGGCGAAAAGGCAGCGGGTGCAGGAGGTAGTGGCGATTGTTAAGAAAGTTGAACGAGGGTAACTACCGCGGCCGCGCAGTACTTCTGTTACCGTACCACCGTTATCGGTCATGGCACGGAAATCTAATCGAGCACCTAAGTACATGACGGAGGACGAATGGAAGCAGCATCTTCGTGATTATCTTCGTGACGTACCTGCAACTTTAGAAGATGACGGCTCTGTGGAGATGATGCGTGCTAAGAGAAAGAAGGCTTTAGCGGAAGCGAAGAAATTCCGCATAGCAAGACGAACACAACGTCTGCGGCGACGTCAAGAGCAACGACAGAAATGGGAAGCTGCTAGAGCCGCAGGGCGTGTCGCATGGATGAAAGTGGAGAAGACTAAGAAGCGTGATGGCTATGACTACGTGAAACATAGCGGGTACGGTAGTGTGGAGTTAGTGTCAGACAGGAACGGTCGGCCTTTACGGGGAAAGCTCAGCTACGAGCCACTGGCAGTGAATCGACCTCGAGTTTGCCGACAGATTGTTAGCAGTGTCGAAAACTTGCACAATCGAGGCACGACTGGATACCTGTGCTCAATTTAGTATTGCGGGAGACGAATTGAAGAAGTACGGCCGGTGCATTACGCGGAAACCTCCAGTGGATATAGTAGAAGGATTCGGTGGAGGACAGGCTAGAGTTTTTGGTGTGTGGCAATTTCTCGGAACAACCGTCTACCAGCAGCGAGTAACAGTTAATGCGTTGTTATGTGTGGCAATTTCTCGGAACAACCGTCTACCAGCAGCGAGTAACAGTTAATGCGTTGTTAGTCGAAGGGCAAGGACGAGAAATGCTGATAGGGGAAGACTGGATGGCCGAGCGTCACGCTAAGCTGGACTTTGGCAAACTTGAATTGAAGTATTACAATGATCTCAATGTAAAGGTGACCATTCCCTTTAAGTGTCATGGAGTGGCTACGTTACTAGAAGCCCCAGGAGAATGTGTAGCAACCGTGCGATTGACGAAAGCTATTAAAGTGGCGACTAATACCAGGAGTACGGTACGCGTGGCAGTCAAAAATGGAAAAAACGGCTAGGGCGAAGTTTTAGCAGAATGATGAAGAGCCGCGTCGGAGTAAGACAGACAAGATCTCAAGAGCGAACGGCTGAGAATAGCTGCCTTGAAGAGCCGCGTCGGAGTAAGACAGACAAGATCTCAAGAGCGAACGGCTGAGAATAGCTGCCAGCCGTCGTGGAGTGAACCCAAAAGAAGCCGAAAGAAAGACATGATCAGCAGGGGGCCGCTCGGTTCCCTTTTAGCAGCAGAGAAGAGAGAACTACCCAAGTCAATACACAGAAGTGCGTTAGCGGAGCGAGGTGATTGTTAACGTAGCAGCGCAAGTAGTCAGCCGTAGACACCGAGCAAAGAAGTCTCAGCGAAAGCGTACGCCTAGGTGGGTAGTGTGCGAACGACGCCGGTATCAGCAGCCCTCCGAGCAAAGAAGTCTCAGCGAAAGCGTACGCCTAGGTGGGTAGTGTGCGAACGACGCCGGTATCAGCAGCCCGGTAGTAGTTGCAGCGCGGTATCAGCAGCCCGACACAGGTGACTTGGCAGTCAAGAGAGGTATTGTAGCCCCCGGGTAGATTAGCCCCGCACTGGCGGAGTCCCTGAGCAACTAGTAGATAGAGAGAGACAAATCTTCCTACCGAAAGCAAAGCACTTGAGCGGCCACGTGGAAAGTGAAAGCTGTTGTGTATATTCGATTTGTATCAGGGTTAGTCACCAACAGCCGACGGACATTGCCACCGGATTCTGCCCCATAGCGAAGGACAGATCTGGCACGGTACGGAGTGTGTACGCTTAGCTGAAGGCGACTATTACTGTATGATGGTTACATGACATAAATCTAGGGTTGTGGGTCTCGTGAGACCATATTCTCGTCCGACGAGACGATATGCCTCGATATGTATCGACATATCGGCTGCAAAAAAACACCCGTATATGCTATATAGGGTAGACGTCCACTGCCGTGAACTTACTGCAAATCTGTACATGGGGTGAGCTCAATGAGATCGGTTATGCGGTATCGTGTCGGTCCAAGTGAAGGCCAGCATAACGCTCAGTACCTTTCACGAATGATGATGTTGGTGTTTCTAGCCAATGGTGATTTGCTCATGTATTCCGCTACACCTAAGTTTGAGAGCTTAAAGCCTCGAAGCAATGGAGAAGTGACCCCAGTTTTCCAGTTTGTTCGCATTGGAACTGATCTAATCACGCGGCCATTTCTTCCACCACGAGCGCGTACAAATGCTCACAATGAGGCTGGCAACAACCCGGAGGTGAACACGAGTGCAGTGCTTGCTAAGCTTCGTGCTGGGTTTCGATACCCTATGCTCACGTGCTTCTCCAACGTTAACAACATGAGCGGAGCGTTTTTCCGAGGTGCCCACCCCATGTGGATCTTAGGAGATCGCGGGCATCCTACTTTTATCCACATGTGTGTTGCTGACTCCACTCCCCCAGCTCCTCGCACAAATGGCTCTTCGAACAAGAATGTAACTCCAAGGGTGAGCGTTCCGGTCTTGAGTTTTACACTATTCTATCACTGGAATTACCCCAATGGCTTCATACATTTCCACTCACGCGGGGAGTCATCTATATCAACAGGACGTCCGGTATGTTAAGGGTAAATCCGGTACGACAATTGAACCATATCCGGTGTCGTGTTGAAGTTCAACCATTACAAATATGTCCATATAAAGGATTTTTTTAGAGAACAGAAAGCAAGGCAGCCCGGCTCGAGATCGGCGGAGGAAACGGTAGAGCGTACGGACTTCACGCGAACGCAGGTGACGAGCTGGTGTACACCACGGACGCGCGTGTGCACATGGTATGTCTCTGTTATTCTTATTAATATTTATTTATTTAAAACAGGTCGAGCGAAAAACGGGGAAGAAAGTTGGCGGGGCTGACTGGGTGGGTCGCCCCCCCCCCTTGCAACGCCTGGGACACGGACAATCCCATGATCCCAAGGTGGACAAAGAGAACAGCCAGCGTCGTCGCTAAGGCCAGGATTGAGGAAGACCTCCAGTTTCGTTTATAATCGCGTGAAGGGGAGCCGCTCTACTTCACTTCCAGCCCTGAAGCAAGCTCTGAAGAGCCCGAGCAAGATGACAGCGCTGAGTATCTGGAAGAGAAGGCCCCTCCCGCGGATACGGTGAAAAAACCGACGATTATGGAGGACGCCTTGTTTGGGAACAGCGCGTTCGCTACGCGGGGCGATACAGCTTCAGATTATGCATCCGGTGGATCGTTCTCGTCTGGTGTGGTATCCGGTTTGGTACCTGACGCTTTCTACGTACTGAGTAATCGGCGATCGCTGCTTTAGATAAGTCACGTGGTCGCGTTGTCGAAGACGAGGGCGAATTTATGGTCGGATTTAGTTCCGTATTGAAATGTGGGATGATTTCTTCGCCGCTATTCGAGTGCATGCGCAAACTACATTGCAGCTTCTACCACGCCGTACAAGTTACAGTGCTAAATATAGAAACCTAACGTTGTCACGACGAGGTGTGGATCCCGTAGATGACCGGATGGTGCCTCATGACTTCAAGTATTACTCAGTTACTATGCAATGCACCCATAGAGTTGAACACCAAAGTAAAGGCGCCGGGAAACGCCAGCGCAAAATCATCATCCGGTATCTAGGTTGTCAGGCGAAGGTCATGGGTGTCGCACACCGCGATAAAGATGGACATATGAAAGTGGTTGTTTCTTCGACTGGGTCTAACAACCACATACGCAATGCAGGCATTTTCAGGTGCTCAGTGAGAATCACCGTATTACGGACCCGCTGTAGCTTGAGCGAGTTGGAAACACGCGCAAGGCTGGATCGTCTGCGAAGGGCATTCTTCAGCATCTTCGTGATCTAAAAGGTATGCACGAAGATAATACTGACCGCTGTTACGAATTAACGTGTGTTTGTGTTTGTATTTATGTGTGTCGATAAAAAGATGTGCCTACGCGATATCCACAACGCTTTAGTGGCCATTAAAGAGATCGGCTTGGACATCAGTCAGACGAAGAAAGGACTCTTCGAATTCTCCGCGAGCTTTGTGAATTCGGCGGAAATTCGGCAGGTATATCCATCGAAGAGGAGACGGGGTTGGTAAATGCGGTTTATTTTCAAACGGCGGATCAGAAACGTCTTTTTAAATCGTTTCCGGAGGTAATTCTTGTTGATAACACACACGGTACAAACAAGAATTATTACAAGCTCTTCGGTATTGTTGTAGTCGACGTGTTCGGGAAGGTACTGTACTTATATCGGGGGCTTCTACCGGATACACGGGATGGACTTATTGATATATTAGGATTAACGTATCTATGCTTGTGTGCTCTTTATTAGGGGCAGTACGTGCGTCACGCACTCGTGGAGAAAGAGACGAAAGCAAATTTAGCTTACGTACTGGACCACTTCAAGGCAAACAATCCGAGCTGGGGAAATGTCAAGGTTGTGATTACAGATAAAGACTTCAACGAGAAATACTGTTTGGCTGCAGCGTGACCGGAGGCCCAGCAGCTGCTGTTCCAATATCATGTCATCGACTATTTGAGAAAACACGTAATGAGCTTTATTTTTTACTACGACACGCGATGTTATCTAAACAAACGTCTATATGTACTTCTTAAGTGTATAGTCGATGTTCAGCAAATTATATGATAAAGTCCGAGATTCTATCTATTCTGCAGTTGATGATGAAGTCTGACAGTGCAGAAACTTCCTCTTCTTACAGACTGTATTTATTTTAGCTTCTCGATGGAAACACGTAAGACCCCTTTCTTCAGTATTTCGAAGCGAACTGGGAAAACTGCAAGCAAGAATGGGTAAAACTACTTTCGTGACAATCTGCCTCATCTCAACAATCATACGAATAATCGTATTGAGAGTGGATGGGGTAAGATAAAACAATTAGGGGAGGGTGGGTTCTCAATTGACGAGCTAATCACGTATCTAATTATGCTTCAAGAATGGTCTCAAGAAAAGTATACGATGGAATTTCGAATTTTAGGCACACGCCAAACGTCCACTGCGGAAGATGCCTCCGATCCAGAAGTACGCAGCTTGGTAGCGTTTTTGTCGACTTACGCTTACAATCTGATGAGGGATCAGTACAAGTTCGTTATTTCAAATCTGGCAAGTTATACGGTCACGGAGGCTGGAACATTGGTATATTTGACGACTTCGCAGGAAGTTGATATTAAAACACACACGATTGATATTAAGGTAGGTCCGGTTTTCACTACTATCTGGTGTTCTTATCCGGTGTGTGTAATTGTACTTACGAGATTTGATTTGTTTTTCGACGTTGTGTTACATTTGCAGGAATTTAAATGCAACTGCCCATTTATGAAAACCGGGTTGCTGCCGTTGCCGACATGTCATATATTTTAGACACAAACGTGGCTACGAATCGAGCCTCCCACCGTCACGATTTTATACAACTAGATGGCGTTTGTACGCGCAAGAAAATGACATTTTTCACGGAGAAGTTGAAGTGGAAGGCTCTCTTTCTACTGACTATAAAGAAATCTCTGGAAAAAGACTAAAGACCCGCGACGAGAAGTATGTAGATGCGCGCGCTCTCTGTTCTCAAATACAAGGGCTCATGTCAGATCTCAACGCCCTTGATTTTAAAGTCACTATGGACATGTTACGGTCTGTAAAAAACACGTGTCGAAATGGAACATTTCGTCCTCAAATTCACGGACAGACAGATTATCAGCGGACCAATGTGGCAGAGATATTCGATTGTGATGTCACGTCGTCCACCAAAGGTGATTCTGAATTTACAATTACAAGCACGAGCGCTCAAGAAATTCATAAGTCATCTGAAGAAAAGGAGTCACCTGCAGAGATACGTTTCTTTTTAGCCCCTAAGAGATCCCAAGCAGCTCGAAGAAAGGCAGGTAAAGCCCAGAAGGTCCAGAACCTCAATCGGGTTAACCGTCAGGCGAAACTACTAGCCACTACTCCCAACAAACGGGCGCCAACATTGGAAGAGGTCGGCGTGCTACTCGAACACAGATACTCGTATAGTATAGCAGCAAAATGGTAAAGTCATGGCCATGTGTATGCTTTTATTATTTATACTTACACTCCGTTGATTCTATGCAGGTTCGGCTAATACCTTTACATATTCACCAGCCATCCGGGTCACACACAGTGCAAAGAATGAATGTGGGTCAGCCTTTGCCGAACCCGAACTGGATGCCTCCGCGTGATAGTTACACAGCCGCCATTTTGGAAATGGATATGCTACTAGCCGGGGGCGATTACACTGACAACACGTTTCTGGCTAGGTGGGCCAAACTGGGTTATCATTCCCTCGAGCAATTAAAGATTATGGTGAACGTCATAGACGCAAGAGAGTAGATGGACACGGTGGAGAAAACCTTGGAATGGATCGACAGCGTATGTGCTCCAACAGTAGCACAACAAGCCCCATTCGACGACATTAATTGGGTTCAAAAGGTACATCCGGTCATACTGTTCTACTGTCCGGTTTCTCCAATTTCAAATCCGCTGTCGTCCGGTTTTCTTTCTGACATGACACACTCTGCGTTATGAACAGATTTACTACCAAGGAAAGGTCTCGAACATGGGTTTGACCGAATTTACGATGGGTACGGAGACATTGTTTGGCGCTAGCTTACTAAAGTTAAAGGACAAGGAATGGCTAAACTCATGGTGCATACTGGCTGGACTAAATTACTTGAGGAAGACGTACGTTCATAAGCAAGTGGCACTAGTTTGCCCCGATTGGTTACCTTTCGTGGATTTGGATAAGAAATGAAGTGTGCAAGATTGCATGGAGCTTTTCAAGACCATGTGGAGAGAATTTGTGGAAATTTAGTGCCGGAGGGTATTACTGGGTTGCGTTTTACGTGTATAAAACTACAGTCCCCATTACATGCACCATGTTTGATCCCCCGCAAATAAAAAACTACAAGATGCTGGAGGAAGGACTGTGCAAGCTGTAATTGCACAGCTAAGCGTACCGGATCAAGTTATTTTCAAGATTTACAGTGAAATACAGCAGGCCGATGGACACTCTGGGCTCTTTTCTTTCTGGAGTCCATGCTTACAGGACACGAGTGGGCCCACCACTGTTACGCGAACGAGCAGAATTTCCGCCCTCCGCTACCTTGCGCGCACCACAGAAGACGCGGAAGGACAGGTAGTGTAGGTCTTCATTAAAAATCATGCGCCGTGTAGGACATTAATAAGGTAGTTGTGAGCCTCGAACACGGTTAATTAAGTATATTTTAATTCATCAGATGTAACCGCTGTTGAATACCTTCGTCACATGTACTTCTTGCACTACGGCTTTCGTATATTAACCCTATCGCGAGCCACCTACCTTCACTATACTATACAAGGTTAGCATATTCACTTTTTAAACGTAGCATTTTGCTACATTTAAGGTCCGTGATGGGCACCTCCGGATAAGTACGTTTGGACTGGTGTGATTCCCGCAACGACCGGGCGATCGTAAAGCGTAGCATTTTGCTGCACTTTATCAATGTACGGTACTTCTGAGTCTTGATTTCCATTGGCCATAAGCGGAAACAATTTGCATTGGTCAGGAATTAGCCAGTTAAAATAGAGGAGTGATGAATGAGTTTATCATGAATGTCTAATCCACATTAGACGCGTCCCAGAAAATCAGGCGCGAGTTTTCGCTCTTCCTTTTCCATGCATTTATCTTGCTTTCCGTATGTACTGTGAATAACATCTGTTTGTGTAAATGCATATACTGTCATCTGGAATACATATGAGATAAAGAAAACAAGGACAAGACCATTTTGTAGTTACTGCGTAATCATATATAGCACGCCGACCGCTTTTTGGGCCATTTATTTCCAGATTCCCCCTCTGTTACATGTCTGGCAAGCGCGCGCAGAAGGAAGCACCGCAAGCCAGGCTTAAGCGACGACGGACGCGCAATGATGCTACTGACGGGGTTGCTGAAAGATTAGCAGGGACATACGACTTCAATGGCGTTTGGCGAGAGTTGAAGGCGAACGGATGGACATCAAAACCGCCGCGCGGGTTCGACAACAGGTACAGATACGTTCTTCCGGGTCGCAATGGTAGCGGAATACCCGGCACAGACTTCCTTCTTGGAGAAGAAGCAGTCCTGAAGTACTTCATTTTGCAATGTAAGTATCGTGCGATTCCATCATCGTGTGATGTACTAACCGGCGGCGTGTGTATGTAGGTGGATCTTGTGACGGTATAGAGCTTCGGGGTGCTAGTGCGGAGCTTCGAGGCGGTGCAGAGCTTCAGGAGCTGGTGCGGAGCTTCGAGGCGGTGCATAGATTCAGAGCGCTAGTGCGTAGCTTCGAGGCGGTACGTGCGGCTCGGGCGTGAAGTCCACTATCGTGTGATGTACTAACCGGCGTCGTGTGTATGTAGGTAGCTCTGGTGGCGATGCAGAGCTTCAGGTCGCTGGTGAAGATACGTCGCGAGACGATTGTGGTGCTCATTTGTGTGATGAGAGTGGATCGAGGCAGCGTGTTGCCGATTGCGCTCGAGAACGTGACGGCGGATCTGATAAATCCCCCATAACCAGTAATTCAGCTCGTGGACGTGGACGTGGGCAAGGGCGTGGTCACGGCGGTGCTCGTGGTCGTCGACTAGTTGCCGGTGGTGACCAGCAGACTGGCGAACGTGACGGCGGATCTGCTAAAAAGCGCCAAGCACCAGTACTTCAGCTCGTGGTCGTGGTTGTGGCCGTGGGCAAGGGCGTGGTCACGGCCGTGGTCGTGGTCGTGGACAAGTTGCCAGTGGTGACAAACAGACTGGCGATCATGACTGCGGATCTGCTAAGCCCCAAACACCAGTACTTCAGCTCGTGCTTATGGTCGTGGTCACGGCCGTGGTCGTGGTCGTGGACGAGGGCGTGGAAAAGTTGCCGGTGATGACCAGCAGACTGATGAACGTGGTGGCAACCATTTTGCAGTTGTTGTAGTCCTGAACGTGGTATTGAACCTGGTGGTGCGACTAATTATGAGACGCATGTTCAGGCGGCGGGTAGAGATCGCGCAATTAATCGCGATTGCTTCACTCCTGAGGAAAAAAACTCCGCGGCGGACATCACACCGCAAACCCTGCCGACGCCAATGCTCGAGAAGCTCTTTCTGAAGAAATATGTAGCCTTTGCGCCAGCCAAAGAGCGAGAGCCAAAATATATTGTGTTTTGTGGGCACGGCTTACATCATTGGGCGAGTTGTTCGACGTTTAAAACGACCAAAGGGCGGACGCATGCTGCAAAAGCTGTGGCTGGACTCATAGTTCCAAAACTCTGTTGCAAATTGTAGTGTGACTACTGTTCAACGTGGAATGGGGAACTACCAGTTACTCGGCCGTTTACACAAGACCCCAGCCTGGCGTGATTTGACTGATAATATGGCCGATGGCGAATTGGGAATAGACGCACCACTGGATCAGCTTGAAATCGCAACTGGCAACGAGCACTACGAAATGTACGATCCCATTCGATTCCTCCCTGTCAGCCTGGCCGAGGTTGAAGCGGTGCAAAGCATGCGTTTTGAACCATATATTGAGATATCAACCCCAGATGACCTTTACGAGAGGAGTGACCAATAGCACAACAACACGAATGTTTCCAGAGTTTCGACACCTATTTACACACTCAGCCTCCTCCAGCTTCTTTGCATTTGTGCCTCTCTACTTCTGGAAGCAAGTGGTGTTGGAGACAAACAATACGCTGCTATTAAGAACGTCCGTATTACAACGCCGTTTACGATCGAAAAGCTCATGGTATTTCTCGGTGTTACGTTTTACATGGCGCTAACTGACAAAGGAGAGTACGCAACCTACTGGGGAACACAGACTGAAGATGCTATTATGGCGGCGCCTCGACAAGCCTCGACAACATCATGAGTTTGAACCGGTTCAAGATGATACGACGTTGTTTTAGTTTTCGGGCTGATCCCGGGGAAGCTGTGAGTCGTGATCCGACTGCTAGAATCCGCCCTTTGCTGAATCTGCTGAAATCCACCGGTGGTCGCTATATCGAAGTGGGTCAAAACCTCGCGTTGGATGAATCAAGTGTGGCATGCCGGTCTCGCCAAGGTCACCATCTCATTGTATTTAATCCGCAAAAACCAGGTGGCAAGTATCACTTCCGCATGTATGTTGTATGCTGCGCAACAACATGGATAGCTCTGAATTATCGACTTCACAGCAATAACAGCGACATTGCAGATCGGCTCGAGAACCTGGTTAGCCAGGAAGAGGTTCAGCAAATTAGAGAGGAATCCGAGAAGGTCAGCCAAGTACTAAAGCATGTATTGGAGGTGGTGAGGCCATAATTTCACACACGCTGTATCATTAACATGGACAACTATTACACGAGCATACAGTTACTATTGGATCTCAAGTTGAAGGGTTTGTATGCCAGGGGGACTGTTCGCAACGGAAGAAAGCATTACCCGAAGCATACAATTCTAAACAAGGACACTACATCTCGTGGAGATTTTCAGCAGTCAGTGGCAGTCGAACATAACGTCCTCGCGATTTCGTGGTGCGATGGGAGCATCGTGACTATGGCTACCAATGCAGACGGATCAGTACCTACAACCTTGACCCTAGAATTCGTGACGAGGAATGCCAGTTTCCTGCCCCATCTTGCGTATTACAGTATAATCAGTACATGCAAGGTGTTGATCTTTTGGATCAGTTGAGGGCTAGGTTTTCACTTGCGGATGGACATTCATACAAGCGGTGGCATAAGAAATTAGCTTTGGCTTTCATTGACATTGCACGTGTCAATGCGTATTCGACACGGAAACTGGCAATTGACACGACGAAAGACCGAGATCCCCACAGAACGTTAGAGATCTTCCGGTAGAAATCTGCTCCCAGTGACGGTAGAATGGTGTATACGCCAGTAATTTCGAAGAAACGCTAGCAGAAATTAGCACTACGCCTTCAAGCAGAGATTATCCGTTGCCAAGTGCTGGAGACCTACAACAACAATGTGAGTCAGTGTCATCAAAGCAACTGTTTCAAGACGATAGCAGAAGGAAGAGGCAGTGCATTGTGTGTCGGTACGAAGGAAGATACCCTACGGAGGTAACTGACTTCTGCCACACGCATTATGTGTGTTTGTGCCGAGTTATGCACAAATGTTACACTTCCATACATCTGCCCACAGAGTACCTGGATTTGCTGGGACAACTTTCACCGCTTTTATCTCCCAAATGGTCTCTTTACTGAGAAAGGAAACGTACGAAGATCGTCGAAGCTAGCTAAGTTGAAGGCACAGTATTGCCCAAGAACTGAAAATAATACTGGAGATACCTCAACATCAGGGAGTGACCAGAATGTAGCTCGACAATTTTTTTCCTAAGATAATTGGTAAAAATCAGCATATCCGGGACTGTCTCATCGATAAACTATACTGAGTGCATTAAAATATTTGAGCGCTTGGAATGATAAAATCCGTGTATATGTCTTGAACAATTTATACTGAGTCAATATCAATGTAGTGAAACTAATTTCCGGGTATGTCTCTTCGATAAACTATACTGAGTGAACTTAAATATTCGAACTCTTTGAATGATAAAAGCCGTGTATATGTCTTGAATTATTTATACTGAGTCATAAAAGACGGAGTTGTGGTTGATACAAGTAGATAGGAACGAGCTCGGACTTCCAGCTACAGCGGCCAAATATAGTTTCTGCTAGTTGCCACCTCACGCAAAAACAACTTTGGCAAGAATGTCGGTGACGCGGACAATACTTCGACGTCGATACAATCAATCGCAATATGGGACTGAGCTCATCTCGAACAACGATCTTCGCGGCTTCCGTGAATAAAAAAATCATTCAAAAACACAATGGTGACTTCTTTGAACGTGGAACACGTGGATAGTGGGGTGTCCAGAACATTACCTGCGAGAACGCGTACCTTCAGAAGGTGCGCAAACCGTGATACATGTTCACGGACACACCTCGCTCCAGCACCAACAACTTCTAGCGTTTTCTCGATACCCAATCACAAATGGGCACCAGTCTGGAGAGCAAACTGGGCCACAATATGGCCGAGACCGCTCCCACATCCAGAAACACATCCATTTGCTTCACCTCTCCTATCATTTGTATGATACTGGAGACAGCATTTGGCAGTAATTCACCAGCGTTCTCTTCTGGCTTGCCGGATTGTTGGCGGACTTCAGCAGCAGAAGCACCTCTGTAGATGTTCTGGATGCCCAATTCAGCTCCATTTGCTTGCAGTGGAGTGGACATACGTCCCACTGAATTGACACTAGGTTGAGTGACCGCAGCCGCCGCTCTTGGGAAGAAACAATGAGGAAAGCGCGCGAGATCCTCGCCATACGTGCGTTTCAGAGCACGTAGCCTCTGCTCCAGCTTGTGCGGGAGACGCTTTTGGTGCATCATACTCACGAGAACATTCCAGCGGATCCGCTTTCTGGCGGACTCGGGCTCGAGGGCGAGCGAGAAAAGCTGCTTGTCTTCACCGTCCAAAATGTTTGTACGCATGCCGGCCATTCAGCATAAAGAAACTTGGAGGTTAGTATATATTGTACTTCCAGTATGCTGGCTTTGTTTCTCCTTACTATGGTGCTGCAAGCGGCACGAAAGGATCAGCATTGAGATCTGCCGACGGGTTTTCTACACGTCCACTCATCATCCAAAAGGCAAAAAATACGTTAGTGTAGCCGTAGAAAGTGCGTGTTTTGGCAAAATTCAGCTTATTCTTTTGCTAGTCGTGTACAAATACGCGACTGGTGTCACCTACCCCTTAGTTTGCTGGAAAATGACTGGCTAAAAGAGTACACTTCATAAAATGTAGCATTTTGCTACGTTTAAGGCCGGTTTTTAGAACCAACTTCGACATAAGACCAAAGTGTAGCATTTTGCTACAATGAACCGCGATAGGGTTAACAAAGTACTTAAGAAAAACAAATCTGACATCTTAGATTTTCGAGCATAGAATGAAGTGACGCACACTAGATACAATTTAGAGACACATAGCCCGTAAACTATATTATCTTACAGTTATCTTCGTCATTAAAATGTACCGTTACGCACACGATTACGCACGGTGTCCTCTTCTTCCCGAGGAGCAGAAGCAGTGCATTACATCCGGTGGATGTATCACCAGCCCTCGAGCGGGGGGCTGTGCGTGTGCGAGCTCCCTTCCAGTAAAACGTCGACGGTTCTCCCTTCGAGCGGCGGCTTTGTGCTTCAGAAGGCCGGGTTTGGTACGACTTTGCACCACATGTTGTATCTAGGCAACCGCGGTCCTGGTGGTGTGTCGGAGGCTCTGGAAGCGCCAATATAATACGTGATTTAATCACTGATTTATGGTATTGTTAAAATAATAATAATTCCTCGCGCGCCAATCTCATTTGGATATCCCCACTGTGCCACTGCAGACGGGAAAATCTATGGAGCTCGAGGCTAGGGAGCTCGAGGTACCCAAAATTGGAAAAGGGTACACCGAAATAGGCAGAATAAAAAAAAAGAAATATTTCGAAGTAGGAAATAAGAGAAAGGAACCAAAACCCAAAATTGGAAAATAATCTCTTACCTGAAAATGAACCTTACGCCTCGCCTTCTTCTCCGATGCACGTTCGGCTACAGCGCGCTTGCTGCAGCCATTTGTTTTAGCTTGGTGACGTTGCTTAGAGTATTTTGTTGGGAATACTTTTTCGCATGTGTAACAGCATCGACCTGATGTGCTGTCCTTCTTAGAAGCAGCCTTCTTCGTCGTCGCAGCCATCTTGAGAATGGCAGCAACGGCGGCTGGAGACTATTGGCTCTCGACAACAAGAGATTTGGTATCTTTTTCCTATTTCCTTTTCTTTGGTTCTGCCTATTGTGTTGTCCTTTTCCAATTTTGGGTACCTCGAGCTCTCTATAATAGCAAGGAAGTGGATATATAAACAATCTTGAGACAAACGGGCGGGGGAGGGATGAACGGAGGTGAGCGTGTGCGAGCGCGCGTAGCCACAGCAAACCCGTGCGACCCTGCTTCGCGGGCACTCCGCACGGAATTTGCGGAGGCGGGTCCAGCGCCGAGCTCACGAGCGAGCCGAGCCTTGCACTCGCCAGGAGTTAGAATCTTTTATCGCAGGAGCGCAGTGACTGCCTTTGCGAAGCAAAGATATTCCCTCGCATGACATCCGTCCTTGCTGGAAAGTCCATTCCAAGATAGAATTAGTAACACCTTGGCTAGACCTGGCTAGACTTGATTTTAGTATGCATCCTCAGAAGCGATCCCCCTTTCTGTCGCTGAGATTGTGTGAATATCCTCTGCCATTATAGCAAATTGCTATTACCGGTAGCAATAGCCTCGAGCTCCATAGATTTTCCCACCGTAGCCCACCGTGAGGAATTACCGTATCTAAGTGAATATCTACTTAGATTGCTTTTCATAATATGAAAACCATTAAGACCATATTATGGTCTTAATGGTCTTAATTCGGAAGTACTTGTTAAGTTCGCACGTAAACCCATCTGGCAGTCGTGAAGGTAAGCAAACATAGCGATATTATTGTAGGGAAACGTGGTAAGAAATAGTCATCTAACGTCTGGCAACCTTCTGCGCATGGAACAGTAGTAAATCCTACAAACATGATATGAGGCACCTTTATTCAAAAGTATCATTAAGGTGTTTTTGAGGTTTTTCGCTAGAGGCCTTTAAAGTTGGGTGAGGTGAAATAGGTCGTTTTGGAAGTTTCGAGAAAACAGCAAAAGAAAAAACTGCCTCCCAAACGCCTACTTAAGCATGGGGAACGAGCGAGATATGAGCCGCCTGCTGTTCGTAGACTCCTGCTCCGAGAGCGACGAAGACACTGGCCCATCCCTGGGTGAGACCACAGCCCCTCCTGTTCTAGAGGAAGACGGTAACCTGAGCAGTGGCTCGACAAATGGACGCAGTATGTCCAGCTTGGCTGAGTTGGGGGGGGACTACAGTTCCTCTAGAAAAGGAGGTGCAGCGCCTGGAGGGTCTCACGTGCTGCGTGAAGCAGTTCCTCGTCGGTAGGCGCGCGCAACTAACCCAGCTGGTGTCTTCGCTGCGTAAAATGACGAAAGAGGAGCAGCGGACATCACTTCTAACGACAATCGCGGTGTGTGCCGCCGCCACAGGGCCCGGAAGGCCCGCAAAGAAGGCAAGAACGGACTCGCGAGCTGCTGCAGACGAAACTATTACGAAACCACGTGCGAGATTTCAGTACGTCGTGGCCTACGTTGGGCCCGTGTGCAAGGAGGCGTTTCAAATGCTTTACAGCATTAGTCATCGGACACTGCACTTATACCGACAGCGTGTGCGCGAAGGCATCGCGATTAAGCGCCATGGTGGGAGGAATAACAAAAACCACAGAGAGATTGACGCAGAGCTCCAAGTGTCGTGGTTCGTCGAGGTATCGAATCTTTTGGGAGAGGTGGTTCCTGTTCGCGTTCGGATGAAAAAAGTGTAGGGTACTTACACTCTTCGATATTATAGCGCCGAGGACTAAAAGCGACCAACAACAAATCCTGGAAAACAATCTAAGTAGATATTCACTTGTTTGCAAGAACAGACAGCCGAGATGCCCGGTCAGCAGGGTTGATGCAGCGCTCACCCTGAGTGCCACCGGCGTTAACCACACAAAATAAAAATAGATACATGTATTCACTTATTTAGGGTAATTCCTCCCCCACCGTCGGTGGGCTATCCAAATGAGGAGGGAACCTAACGGCCATACGCCCGTGCTGCGTTGGCACATCAAGTCTGCGTAGGCACCTTTAAAAAGTTTAACCACAGCAGAAAATCTGACCAGCACCCTTCGCCGTGGCGGCTCTGAAAAAGCGGACGTTTTCTGACGTGTACATGTCCAGTAGACGGTACGTGCCTAGCGGCCAATCACCAGGCTGGAAACGACATGTCCCAAGTGGTGCGCTGCTTCCATCACCCGCAAAACTTCGTAATTGACGCTCATAGTTGACACCGGGAGTACCGGCCCAATCTCGAAAAAGGACTCGACCGTATTAAGATTTCCTCATGCCCAGACGAATCCCCTGGCGGGAGACGGCCATCTCGGTCAATGCTGACTCTGTGGACGCCGTACTCGGAGTTCTGAAGCCATTCCACATCTCCAAGAGCAATACATCGAGCTGTAGCGTTTGTGTGGGCATTGAGCCTCACAAATTGCGCTATCGACTACTTGAGTGCGTCTCCGACGCCTGTCATGCCGCCTGTGAGTTTAAGTGCGCCTGGCGCGGGCGAATGATCACCTGTATGGACACCAATCTCGTGTCTTTATACGAAGTCGGCCACCACGCCTCGGACTCGGAATTGCCTCAGCGCAAGAAGCTTACGTCTACGCAGAAGCAATTCTGTAGAGATATGACAGAGCATCACCAGCGACCCATGCGTATTCGTCACGCGCTCGCTCGCAAGTTTTCGGTACCTTTGGCTGACCTACCCAGTTTAAAAGTTGTCCAGAACTTCGTAAACCACTATTCTCGCACTCATCTTGACAACCATGATCGTGTCGATGGTCTAAAGGAGTGGATACACGCGAGGACTTTCACTAGTACCGAGGAAATGGCACAACCGTTCACATTTGGGTGGGAATTAGATCCCGAAGGCAAACCCATTGTTGGCAATGGCTCGGACGAGAAGCCGTTTATTATAGGGATTACGACGAAGGCGCTAGTACTTCGCCTGATGCAACCGGCGGAGTCTTTTATTCTCCATGTTGACGCTACCTATAGGATGAATCATCGAGAGTATCCTGTTCTAGTCGTCGGTATTTCAGATCGGTCTCGAAAATTTCACCTGATGGCTCTGTTTATCATCAGTCAAGAGACTCAGAGTGTAATTGAGGCGGCGTTTCTGGCGCTTCAACGTCAGTATTTCTGGATTGCGTGGAAGCCTCTAATAGTTCAACACGCCATGGCAGACGCGGACCAAGCTCCGTTTAACGCGCTTCGCTCTGTGTTTGGGTGCAATCCCAAGTTTGGGTCTTTGATGTGCTTCTTTCACGTAATGGAGAAGGTACACAAAGCGATTAAGACTTTTCCCTCGGGTGTGGCGGCTAGCATTGTCAATGATATGTACGATATGCATTTCGCAAGAAGCGAAAATGGAATTTTTCAGGCTGCGGGACTTTATTTTACACAAATGGTTATCTCAGCCTTTTCTAGCAGGTTTTGCTCAATACATGAGCGCACAGTGGCTTTTCGGGCGGTTCAGTAAGTGGCAGATTTATCTCACTCCCAGTGGTTTTGCTTGTACGAACAACCCGTGCGAGTGTTTCAACGCAGTACTTAAGAGAGATTATACCCTCCGTCGTCGCTTGAAAATGGGTAGTTTGTTACGAGAACTCAGTGATTGCTGCGAGAACCAGTCGTCGAATCTACGACAGTTTCGGTTCGACGCGATACCTGCAAAAACGCTCATACGACGTGTGGGTGAGCTTGCGCGAGAAAACTTGTTAGGCACGTGGTCTGGCTATACTACCCACAGTATCTATACTGGAAGCCCTGCAATTATTCATGTGTGGTGTCAACTTGCGAAGCGCCTAGTCGTGGCCCCCAACAAACGGACTGAAGAAGGAATAGCTGTCTCGGCTAAGATGGGGTCGAACTACGCGAGAATGGAGGTTCAGGGTCAGCCCCAGGGAGGATGGCCTGTGGACGTTGTAAACAAGTGGTGCCCCTGCAATTACTGCTTTGCATTTGGTGTTTGTGTTCACGTGTTGTACGCTTTACGAGCTATGGAGCATCTGGACAGTAGCGGAAGGGAGATTCTGGTCACGCGCAAGAAGCGCAAACGAGCGATTACATCTCAAACGAACGAAGGAGGACGTCCACCTTTGGTCGTGCAGCATTATGTTTTGAGTGAATCCAGAAGTCTGTAGAGATTATCCAGCTTTCATATCACTAGTGGGAATAGTTCACACAACACAGCACAACATGCCTCACGTGAGCATTTGGGGTATCTCTTAAGATATACTCTTAAAACCATATTCTTAAAACTCTGAAGAAACCAATCTTTACAGATAGATAATTGCAAAATCCTCATTCATTAGTGACTTAACCAACACTATTTCAACTGATTACCCTGCCGCAGGTTTTGTAATAGCTCATCTCGAAGTGCTGAGGGTTTCCACGTCGCTGGGGTTTCTTGCAACTGTAGCTTTGTAGCAATACGTGAATTATCAGCTTATACTCCGAACCAGCAGTTATCACAAGCACACTTGAACCAAATCTCGTCCCCGTAGTTAACAGTCAGCTCTGTTCCAGCTTTCACGTCTGTAGTCATAACTGCTAGCACTTTTACTTCCGTCCCATTTTGCATCTCCATGAAGGCCATTTTCGGTCGGCAGGAGTGACTCATGAACCGAGTCGTAAACCCACAGTCGAGCGCTTCTATGTAGATATACTGCTTACTAGTAGATTTCGTATGCAGCAACATGGTGCATCCACTATTTTGCTTGAGCGCCTTTTCGAGTTGGCCTTCCATAACGGCGTCATAAGCGCACAACTTGCCAGTGTACTCCCGAAGTACGTCCTCTACATTAAGAAAAGTCGTCGTAAAAACTCCGAGTCCAAGACGCTGCGTATCAAACAGTTTCAGCGTATAGAGAGAACGAAGAGCGTTGCTGCAGACTGCTTGTAAACTGCAGCATTCTGGTGTGCAGTAAATGGCCAGTAGCATTGTTGCATGTATCCATGAAGCAATCACCCTCACACGTGCAAGGTGCTCCTTCACCAATATCCGGAATAGAGATTCCATCAGGTGCAATGTTTTCTGCAATATACGTGACTTCGGTTGGCCACGGCGCTTCCGATAAGATGGCCCTGTCGCCAGTGCTGGGCGCTGAGACTTCTTCGAATTGCGGGCGGCGTAGATGTAATTTTTCTAAACGCGATTAACCCCAAGGAAGCTGTAGCAGCTCCTTCGTTTTGCGGGCTTTCAGAGTATGTGCATGATAAATCTCGCTTCCACTCCTAGTGATGCCACATTTCTGCTGATTACGTCGCTTACGGGAACGAGGAACATGCCAGTCAGCAGGGCGCTTCTTGACTTGGTGGCGGATTTTCGATCGTTCGTGGCGAGTTGGAATACTCTTTAAATATTCATCGGCATCTTGAATTTCTTGAACCACATATCCGCTTGTACCCTCCGCTGCACCACTGGCAGCTGCTTCCTCGCTTGAAGAGTCTTCCCCTTGTGCGTACGCTTGACCTCCACTAGTCATTGCTCCATAATTTTCAGGATCTGCAGCCCTGGACGAATTCGTAGGATTTTGGTCATCCTCGAGAGTATGATTTTCATCCACAAACTCTTGCACTTCAGCTACCTTCATTTCCTCGTTCATAGAAGTCCCTAGTGCGTCATCCAAGTCTATTCCGCCACCTGGAGAAGATGCTGACGTGGTCGTTGCACCTCTGACCTCCTCGTCAGATTCATCCATGCACATATTCACAATAACGTCATTATTCACGATCCGAGCGCTGCTTTTCCACGATCCCTCACTTGCATAACCACTCTTAGACTTAGCAGCCTCGACGCTCGATAAAATAGCGTCCCGTACAGCTTTCACTAAAAGGCTGGACCGCGTCGGAGCCTCCCACGTGCCACCCACCAGGGTAAAAGTCCTCAGCTTCCGCCACTTCGCGCAGCTGTCGTAAAATCGGTTGCCGAAACGGTCCAAACGGCGCTTGACCATCATCGTCAAGGGTATCAGTTCCCCAGTGTCGATCCTGATCGGGAGGGCTTCATTTCCTGCGCCGGTAATGCAAAGAATGACCGCGACCCGACGCCCTCTTTCATCGCCGCAGACAAATGCTAGCGAGAAGTACTCGATCGTGTCCCCAGTGTGGGGCGTCTCTGGAGGCAGCTCTGTTGCGAGGAGCCCCGTCATGTAGTTCGTCGCAGTGCTGGGTGGTGCGACGCGTGCGCTGTCCCAGACGTGGAGAAGAATCAATATTGGTCAATTGCACCAGATGTGCGACCTTCACGCTACACTCGGGGCACATTCATATCAACTGGTGCCCATCCCCCTAGGCGTGGAGCACATCCCTAGGCTTCAAGCTCCGCCCATTTCTTGTAAAGGGCTGGATGGCCCGGCTAAAAGGGCCAAATTTAACGCACCGGTTATGAGTTTGTGTGCTGGAATTACGGTGTTGATCAGCAGGGTACGTGTGAAAGTTAGGTTTCCTCTCCAAATGAGGCTCCCACCCGAACACGCTGGCTTTATTTTGATAGCCCATCTCGTTTTGATTTCACGCTAAATGCCACCCCAGTCTCTTCGAATCACTTCCGCTTTTGCCGTCTCCGTTTAGGTGCTTATTATGCGCTCAAGTATGAACGTGGTGTTGTTAATAATAGTGATTGTGGCCACATTCCCTGTAAGTTGCTATGCCATCTCTGGAGCCAACTTGGAAACGCGCACTCAACATGAGTCACGTGGAACTACAATGACCGACAACAGATTTCTGCGGGCCATTCCAGTCGAAGATGAAGAACGGGGTATTGACTTCAGTAAGCTTATCCCCAAGAACTGGTTTCGCCCAAAAGTCCTTAATGCCGACGCGGTTGTTAACCCTTTCAGCAAGGGTACGCTGAAGTCAATGGTGGAAAACGAGAAATTCAAGGCCGATATGTTCATGAAGTGGGACCGAAAGACCATTGAAGAGATCGAGCTCAGTATTAGCAACAAGAATCTAAACGACGAGCGTTTCAAACCGATATTTGCTGGCTATGTCCAGAACCACATAGCCCAGAGGCACGCCGATGACTTGGATTACTTGTTCAAGCCGAGCATGCTGAAGCTAATGACTGGTAACGCTCAGATGAAAAACACCGTCTTCAAGATGTGGGACCGATTCACCATGGATCAGCTCTTTTTACTAATGATACACGTGAATCGAAATGACAAGCGTTTCAAACCGATATTTGCTGGCTATGTCCAGAACCGCATAGCCCAGGGGTACGTAGATGATTTGGATGACTTGTTCAAGCCGGGCATGCTGTGGGAAATAATTGGTAACGTGCAGCTGAGGAAAATCGTCTTCAATAGGTGGGATAAAATGACCATTGACCCGCTCATTTTAAAAATGGGCAACGAGAATTTAAATCACGAGTATTTCAAACCGATGTTTGTTGGCTATGTCCAAAACCGCGTAGCCCTGGAGTATTCAGATGACTTAATGGACTTGTTCAAGCCGAGAATGCTGGAGCTAATGACTGGTAACGCGCTGCTGAAGAACACCGTCTTCGAAAAGTGGGACCGATTCACCATGAAACAGATCGAGGTAAATATCGGTATTGGCAACAAGAATCTAAATAATAAGAGTTTCGAAAGGATGTTTGCTAGCTATGCCCGGAACCGCATAGCCCAGAGGCGCGCCGATGATTTCTTCAAGCCGAAAATGCTGCGGAATATGCTTATGAGCGAGGAGCTGAAGAAAAACTTCTTCAACAGGTGGGATGGAATAACCATTGACCAGCTCATTTTAAAAATGGGCAACGAGAATCTAAACAACAAGCATTTCAAACCGATGTTTGTTGGCTATGTCCAGAACCGCATAGCCCAGGGGTATTTATATGACTTGGATGAGTTTTTCAAGCCGAGAATGCTGGAGCTAATGACTAGTAACGCGCAGCTGAAGAACACCGTCTTCAAAAAGTGGGACCGATTCACCATGAAACAGATCGAGGTAAATATCGGTATTGGCAACAAGAATCAGCGTTTCAAAACGATGTTTGTTGGCTATGTCCAGAACCGCGTAGCCCAGGGGTATTCACATGACTTAAAAGACTTGTTCAAGCCGAGAATGCTGGAGCTAATGACTGGTAACGCGCAGCTGAAGAACACCGTCTTCAAAAAGTGGGACCGATTCACCACGGAACAGATCAAGGTTAATATCGGTATTGGCCACAAGAATCTAAGCGACGAAGCCGCAAATTTGATCAATAACTATGTGAAGAAGCGGAGAGTACTTAATGAGGCTAGGTAAAACCTTGCGATACATGTAGCGGTAGCTCCAAAGCAGAAGGACTAGGAACAGTAAATGAAGCTTGATCACACGTTACCGCTATTCAAACCATTCCAACCATATTCCAAGAGCTGCGTGGTGTAAGGAAGTTACAGGAATGTCGCCATGGCGTGCTGTACTTCCAGCAGGTTGTGGATCACAACTTCGGGTGTAGTACCAATACAACGCGCAAGCTCCTTCTGCGCCACATAGTCTAGCTGCAAAAAGCGGAACAACACGATCGCGTCCAAGAAACTCTTCTTCCACTTCTTCTTACTCCATGCGTCGGACCGGCCGCAGCGCAGTTGAGCGTTCGTCTTGAGCATACAGAACTCGCGAGGGTTTAGTGCACAGTTCTGAGGCAGCGTGTTCACCATCACGTTTTGTAGCGTAAAGAGGCGACGGAAGATGCGCTCACCCACAGGAATCAGAGCGCCTACTCCACCTTCGGAAGTTCCCATGACGTTCACGTAGACTGAAAGAGGAGCCGACGAGCGACCATTTGTGGCAGACGCGACTGGATTCGGAGTGTCCACTCGCTTACGGAACATACTGGCGACTTGTACTCCCAAGTGAAAGTCACTGACACGAAGTAAACGCTGTCCACCACGCGA